>LGAG01000269.1:30547-49271 GCA_001278395.1 Lerema accius | reverse complement strand
GGTATAGTAATATATCACGTGTATTTATTTTTTCGACAAATGCAGTATTTATACTTGTATTTTATAAATATTTTTTGTATTAAAATAACTTAAGATTCTTTGTAGGTACTACAAAATAAACGTGATTTAGAGGGGGGGCGGGGAGTAGTCTTAAACCTCGCCGTGTATCACCGAGGGGGAGCGGGGGGTTTAAAAATGTCAAAAAAACCACGAGCTTAATGGACGGCCCCTTACGCAACAGTACATTCATATGGGTATCCAAGGATAGGTACTTATCGAAATACTAAAATCCTATCCAATAAACAATGTTGAAAATTAAATAGCATTTTTTAAATTTAGTTAATTTAGTACTTTAATAACCGACTGTGTGGGAAGAAGTGTAATGCTTTTCAAACTTTTGTGTGTGTCGTCTCAATGGTCATTGTGGGTGTGACGGAGGTCATAAAAGTATATATTTATTTTTTATTACGGCGCCCCCAACGGTGTAAAAAAAATTTACATTTCGATTTTTTGTTTTTCTGTTAATTATAACCAATTTATTTATCTCAGAAGACTTTTTAAAACAAAAAACTTAACCTTCAACAAGAACTCGTTAGGTATACATTGGAATTTGTAAATAAATCGAACACACTAAAACTAAATCTGGGGTATCTCATTTAACAAACCAACTTAATTAGGTATGTTTCATTATACCAAGTAATTAAAATTTACAAATTACAGGGTAACTTTGAATTAGACGGAATCTATGATAAATGTTAATTACTGAGTTAGGTAACTTAATTACTTCCTTAAACATCGTAGTATGTTTACTTTAACGTTCCTATATCAATACCACAGACGAAAAAATATATAGAATGAGACTTCGTAACAAATGAGCTTAGTAGAAAAACATAACGTACTTATCAAATAATAACGTTTCCGGTACATTGCTCGACAGGCCGTGCTGGATGACGTAATGTCAGATCATAAAAAAAGAAAAAAAATTACTTCACTTTTTTGTTTTGAACACTGATTCTATTATATTTTATGGTCTGAGTATGTAAGATAGGTATACTTATCTCAAAAAATCTACATAAGAAAGTTAAAAAAGTTTATGTTAAGTGCAGATTAAAAAAATAGAGTTAAAAAACTGCAAATGGAATTATTTTAACTGAGAATATCTCCCGCTCAACTTTTCGCGTTTGATCTGAAATTGGAGCTGATCATTATATTATTAGAAAAAACATTGGAAAAGTTGCGATATAATATAACTTTTACAATGAACCACCTAGACTGTGACAGACGGACATGCAACTAATTAAACTTTGATATTGAATCGTACACGTTACGAACAAACTCGGGAGTTCTAGATAGTTCGATTAGGTCATTAGGTGACGGTGTTCTAGAAACGTCGATAAAATAACTAAGAAAAAAGATGTGACAGATATAAAAACAGTACAGAGTAAATAGAAAGTATTTTCAGATCTGTATTTAAATTTAAAAAAAAGAAATGTAAAAATGTTGACTATGGTAAATTGGCGGGAATATCGCGGGAGCTTAAACGACGAGTAATATTATTTACACGCTAAATTACAGATTAACGATTTCAGATGTGGGCCCTCGGAGGGAACGCAAGCATCCAAAATCACATCGGCACTTATTAATAGGGGTAGAAGGCAAGTATTTACTTATCACAATTATGTAAAAAAGATGATATAAACAACTGAAATATATATAAAATATTTTATCCTTTTATTTAGCAACCAGTTACATAATACACCCACAGTTAATTTCAAGCATACCGAAGCAAAAATATTATAATAGGGTGGAACACTCTAAGAGGATTGTTAAATTGAAATTTTTCGTTTATATGTAGGTAAGTGTAAAGTTTTAGGACCTACATCAAACCTGACAAAGCGAGGTGACTTGGTAAGGGGACTATATTTTATCCATTGAAAAATATTTGACGTCTTTATTATTTTGATCAACGATTGAGCTCGGCTCTAGTTTCCCATAATTGTAAGCGCGTGACGCTAAGGTTCATTGACTGTAAGGCGTGGTGTACACTTTCCAAGTGTGTGTAGGCGTACTCAATTTGAAGATAGTTCTTATTGATGTTCTTAAATTTGAATTATTTTTTATAAGACTTCGTGTAATGGAGATCTGATTTAATATGTGGGCTATGAAACCATGAAAGCGAGCTTTGTTTTTGTTTTTTCTATTATTAAGTATTTGGATCTTTGATATGAGATTTGCCTTTTTATAAGGATTCCGTAAAAAGTGAAAGCTAGAAAGTTGACATTTTTTAAAATTATGTATTTCTGTTGCTGCTATAACAGCAAATTTTAAAAATAAAGAAGGGGGTCCATTAAACGTGTTTTTTCGTATTTTTTTGCTCAATATTTAATAACATTACATCAATCGTGATTTTCTTTTATAGATGATGGTATAAAACCCTTCGTGCGCAAGCCCGACTCGCATTGGCCGATTTTTTATTTGCTTGTGTCCGTTCCAATTTGCAAACAAATTAAAGTAAAAGATAAGTATCTACCTATCTCTTTAATTTCCAGTACAATTTCGTGGCTTTGAAATCAAGGGCGTAGGCAGGATTTTCCTTTTGAAGTTCGAACTTCTTATTGGGGGATTTGAACTCTGGTCCAAAGGTAACTAATAAAGTTTTAAAATTAGCCCTTGAGTAATAGAAGGCTGTCTTATAGCATGGCGAATAAAAATAAAATACAACATGTCGCCTTATTTAGATTATGATGTAAAAAATCCGAAATATTATGATTCATTTTTACCTTACAACCTTTACATTCAAAAACTCTTACTCTTAATACACGGTTGGTCTTAATATACGCTTGAAGTACCTAATTCCAGGATTAATTTTAATTAAAGAAACAAATTATATTTTACTCCCTACCTATTCAGTGTTAACACTTAATCGTATTATCCCACAGAGCAATGAATGTATCTGTTAGTTCTTTCTTCCGTGTATTATCCATTGCATACCTTTTGATAAACACTTCATCCTACTTAGCTACACCAAGCATTAACTTTAATCTCAATCACCGAACAAACCTGACGTGCATACAAATAAGGACCTTAAAGACTCGACCTTACAGGACATTATAACAGGAAACGGAAACAACGAGAAGACAGTCGTGCAATGTTTTCGAATATAATATGCGATGCAGACAAATTTTCCTGGAGATACAATCAAGGAACTAATTTGCAAGTGATTTAGATTCAAATTACATACTGCAGATCAAGCTGTGTGGAATGTGGATGTAGAAGTTCTGGTACAAGTTAAGGGTAGGTGTAATCATTTTTTGCCAGTGATAATAGTGAAATAGGAACAAATTTATATTTTTAATGTTTTATATTTTAATATACCTAGTACCTAATTACACCTATAAGCTAATTATACCCTTATAAATCCTGTAATGTTAGATGTAAGTGTCTTTAATCCTACTATCCTACTAATATTATAAATGTGAAAGTTTGTAATGATGTTTGGATGTTTGGATGTTTGGATGTTTGGATGTTTGTCCCTCCTTCACGGTCTAACCGTTAAACGGATTAAGCTGAAACTTGGTACACAGATAGGTTGCATCCAGGAATAGGACATAGGATACATTTTATCCCGATTATAGGTTCCCTTGGGATGAAATCAATATTTTGTTTATCGACTTTTCCGCGGGCGGAGCCGCGGGCATCGTCTAGTAAATAAATAAAATATTCTTATGTAAGAGTGGCATAATGGAATTAATCCCTTTAGAATTTGATGGGATTACTTTTCTACAAGATTATTTCTTTAGTTGTATACCTTGTATACCTTTCTATACAGGAAGAGAAGACAATGCAGTTTTTGTGTAATATACTGATTTGATTCATAATTAAGTAGCTGTCAGTAGTAAAATCAATGTAATTAGTTCTTAGCCTAATATAGTATAACACATAGGTATAAGTAGCATATTTCGTACATGTCATGGACCAAGTGAATAATAGGACATGATTCATAATGTCCGGACATTTAATTCTTTTTATTGGGTTAAACAAGATCAACTGCTAACCAAATATTTTTTCCATGACACTTGTATATTAAAGTGAGTCAAAATGTTGTGTACTTTTGTTTTAACCGTATCTTTCGGACACTGTTTTATTTAAGTGAGTGAGTATAAACAAATAACGGTTTTCAAAACACTTCTATATGTAATCTAGTAACACCTACTATATTTCTACGATGGCTTAAAGTGCAAATTCTATGGCTCCACTTTCCATCAGATGGAATCGAAGTTAAGCGCTAACTTACCTATACAACAATATTAATACAAGTACGATAAGTCCTCAGCAAGATCTGCGATTTCCTAAAAACCGTCTTTCTGAGTTAAGTCAGTATTCCATTAAGCATGCGATATAAAGAAATATACAGTAGGTATCTTACCAGAAACAGGAGCCTGCACAACAGTGGGAGGATCCACGAAGATATCAGTGCGGTCTTGAGGTGACAGTGCAGCCAAGGTCTCAAGGTTGTCTCGCAAGTTGTCGAAGAAGGTCCCCATGTCGTTCAGGATACCTGGTGGAACCAGGGCGCTGGTTATCATGCTTTAATGCGTATAACTTACACAGAATCCATAGTAAGCAGATGTTTTAGTTTAGGGCATTTCAGGGCCTCTTGGGACACGAATTTGAGGCCCCGTTGGATAATATGCAATTATACCCTCTGCAATTATGATCTCTAGGTGTTGAGATCGGTTACTAATTTCCTAAAAAATCGTTTATTTTAGCTCAGAAGTAGGTTACCTATATGAAAATTTTCTTAAAGTTTATTTTAGTGATAAACCTAAAAACTGTCATTCCAGGGCAATTGTTAGAGTTAGTACTTAAGTAATTATAACAGGTGGGTAGGTTGTATAGTCTAAAGTTTCATACACCCAATAATACTAAAAACAGAGTTGCGATTATAAATGTTAACATTTCATCAGACAGTACACGAAAAAAACTAGAGGTGACATTCCAAGCCACTTTCATTCGTCTCACCATAATGATATAAGACAAGGATCACTACTGATATTTACAATCTATGGACTTTATAGCTCATACAACGTATTGACGTCGAAGTATTACTGATGTGTGTGACGTAACACGGTATAAACAGGACAGTAAAGTACTTTACTGGTAGATTTATGGACCTATATCGCGTCCCGCCAGCAATTTGATGTTCTATAAGGGTTCTTATCCGTTATTAAGACGAATTTATCAAAATAGTCGGATGTGTACTGAAGATATCAATTACAATCTTCAATCTACAAATAAAAGAGAAAAAAATAAAAAGAGGTTTCTTCCTTCATTTTTCTTCGACTCCGGAAAATGTTTAGAGATTAAGAGTGACATTTTGTATTGTAGTATTATATGAAATATTTACGATTTCAAAAGCTTTTTAAACGTACAACATTTCAAAGTCGACAATAAATCCGTTGAAGCGTTTATAAACGACATAAAGCGAATTATTTGATTTTAAATGTTAAAGAATTATTATTATTACTTTCCTTTTTGCTTTGTCGTGTGGGGACATTTTGTTGGCAAAATGAAATAGGATCAACATAAACAATTATGTTTATGACAAGCTTAGAAGCAAGGAAAGAGTTTGCCGCAGGACAAACGCAATGTTTTAATTTTAAACCAAAAATATTTTTTATTTTTATTCTTCAAGGCAAGATTTTTAAAATTGAAAATCATTTTACTCCTATAGTTTTCAATGATACAACTGCAAGCCAATTTCTTTAATCTATACACATTTTATAAAGGTGCTTTTAAATTGAGGAGACCTTTATCATTATCTACTATTAGTTACAAAACCTAATTAGATATTAATGTCTTTGGAAATCAACAACCAAGTTATGCATAAGAAACGATATTTGGAATTAGAATCATTCAGACGATCCTTGTCACAATTTCATTGTCCCCACTTTATCATGTTCAAATTTTCATAAAGATCGATGCTCGCCCTTTTCTGTCACTGAACTGGATTAGGTTTCATGATTGAATACTCAATATGATACTCTAACACACGTGGAACAATATGGAGTTCATGTAACCGTACCTTCCGAACACCTCTTTTACTAGTGTCTCCAGTTTTTAACCAACAACACAACAAGACGGAAATAAAAAAAAAACACCTTCAAAAAATTTACTGAAACGTTTCATTTGACTCTTTTGAAGTTGGTTTATTATTATTATTATTACTCCTTCACTTAACATTCGTTAAGGTAACCTATGCAAGAATTCCCAAAGTACTTTAAGTAGATGGAAGTTTCTCACTACAAACCTGATGAAAGTGGGTATGGTTTAGCGCAATCTTGGAACAACCACAGCGATCTTAGAGCTGCCTACACTCATACATACAACACAGGGACTTGCACTTGCACTAGGTTATTGACGATCCACCACAGGCAGGGCTGCCTACACAACACAGGGATAGGTAAGGTTGGTATCCATCGCCGACAGTACTGCTTACCAACGCCGACATACGGCGAAACGGCCTTACCGAGCGCGGGCGCTGGCTGCCTTCTTCGACGATTGGAGTTCAACGCCGTGGCAACCGCTGACCGCTTGTCCGAGTTCGTCCTGGACAATTGGATACAGACTATTAATAACTACAAATAGACATAGAATAATAGGAATAATAACTAGAGTCCCGGCTGGCAGACTTCATAGTCAACGTCAACAACATAACTGAAAGGATATTGAAACTAGAAATCATTAATAGAAAAGCAAGTAAATTATAGCCTATGTCAATCACAATCGAGAAGAATCCAATGACATCCTATAATATGTATGTTGAAATCCGTTGAGCTGATTAGGCTCTAGAGCAGTGGTTCCTAACCTTATTAATTATCGTTACCCCTGTGATCTATAAAGAAAACTTATTTCACCAAGTCTTTAAAATGTTTTCAAAACAAACAATACACCTTTCTTTTTTCTGCATCTTACTATTTTACTATCCCAATAATTAGGTCTTTCGTTACCCCTGTAAAATAGTTGAATTACCCCCGTCGGGGTAATTACTCCTAGTTAGAAACTCAGGCCTTAGAACGAGCTAAAGAAATGGGCATACATACATACATAGAAGGGTAAATATGTTTAACCTTTACCTGGCAATATCGTCTTCATCATCTTTGGATGGGTGGTCATCTACTGGTATCTGACGAGCCAAGTTGGGATCCAGTTCATGGATGATACGCGGCAGTCTGTCCCAGCGGTTGAGGGCCATCCATGGCTTCTCTGACAGTATACGAAGGAGGTCTAGGGTTTGAATTCTATCGTCTCTGATTTGAGCCGCAGAAAAGGTTGCTCCTGAGGGGAAAGGTTAATATGTATTGATTTTTCCTGATACTCGGCCATGTAAAATTAAGTAAAGTTTTATCTATCTTTAATTTGGTTTTTAAAGTAATTTAACATGTGTCATTTTCTTGGTCCAGCGTATCCCTAACAAATCGCAATTTGCTTAGTAATAACGGAGCATCTAGACATTGCTTCAATTCAGAAGTTTTCTAGATTCGATTCGTCCTGCTACACTATTTTTTCATGTTTTGTTTCTTGCGAGAACGTACACGACCGCACGCGCGCTGTCTCGTACCTACAAGATAAATGATAGATTGGATGAAAAAAAGCTTAGAACTGCAACGATAGAAGTGTGTCATGAACAACATACCTACTGTATACACTATACAACAACCAAACATTTGCACTTTTCAAAAAAGATATTGGTCCAATCACCAATGCCAAATGTCCTAACATGAAGACATGAAAATGGTGTATTGGGCAGTTTTTTTAAAGTATAGTCGAGACGACATATAACTATCTTAATTACACTACCGAAGTTCGGGCATCTGACATTTAATTGACCTGTAAGTCCTGTAACCAGTGATAGTTACAAAACAGAATAATTGCCTATAACTTATGAAATCATACATTTGTTAATGTTCAGTTAAAACTTACTCATGCCTTATGTTATAAGTAAAAATATACATACACCTAAAATAGCTGCATTTTTAACAACAGCTTTATGACGACAAAAACAAATGAGCATAGAATTATAGATAGATCGGCAAGATAAGATAGCTAATTAACTAATATAGAAATAATGTCTGTATAATTTACGTTGCTGTATCCTATTACAGAACCCTTATTTCATACGATTCTCTCTCACAAGATTTAAGGCAGGTGTCGTATTAATAAATAATTGAATCATGTGAAAAACAACCTCAACGAATTAAATGGGAAAAGGGAACCATTCAAATTGTCGACTTATAAAGATCAAAATGGGGTACGAAATATGAACCGCTCACCGGTTTATTAACTCCGCTTTGAATTAATATAATTGTGTTTGAATGTACTGTTAGTGAAAAGAAAAAAATTTTATCAGCCTGTACTTATGACTAATGAAACTGAATAAAAAAACAAAAAAAAAGTATAGTAGTAGGCGGTGCCTACTCCAATTATAAAAAGATAATGTCTGTCAGATTGTATATAGAAGATAAGGTCAGCAAATTCCGGCTGGGGTAAAAAGGTTTTTACCTGATCTGCCAGACAGAGGGTTAAGTTTTTCGAGCGTAGGTACCTATGTATGTAGAGGCTCTACAGTCCAAAGAACTGAAATCAGCCAGATTTCTTCATGTAAGGTACTCGTAACAATGGATTCGTCTAGTGTGGGAGTAACATAGGCTCTACATTTTGTACGACGACAGACTAACTCCAAAAACAATTTTAAACAGACGGGTTTTTGCTCTTCTATTAGGTAATTTATTAAGTAGGTACTTGTGTCACAAACAATTTCAATAACTCGCCTGGACTTATGTCAAAAAGTAAGAAACTTGTTCAGTATCGAAGTCTATAGTTTGTAACTGAATCCTGATGTCTGCTAAATTATACAACGACACTCATCTAAAACTCGAGCTCAATCTTCAATAGTGCAGCTCCTTTAAACAAACTCTCCCGGTTTCATAGAAGCCTTTGGAAACAGAATCCAGTAGGTACGAGTATCGTCAAATTGCGCTATGAAGACTGTTTATACCTTTCTTGTGAATTTTTACCTAACTTCGCGAGGAGAGTAATGGCTATTGACAGTATGTATGTATGCATGTATGTATGTATGCATGTATGCATGTATGTATGTATATCTACTTCTTTGCTACACTCTACAGCCCAAAAGGATTGACAGATAGGGTTGCCAACTATACTGTTAAACAGTATTACACTGTTTTTCGCAACATTACACTTTTTACTGTTGAATAAAAATAAAGTAGGTAGGTATACAAAATACTGTTTTCAGTATCAAAATGCTTAACACTATAGATGTTAGGCTTAGCGCCAGTTTTTGAAAATTACATAAGAACAATACTGTTATTTTTTCTCAAATAACGTTTAATTTTCTTCTCAGACCTAAATATACTTATTTCTTCTAAAAAACGTTGGCAACACAATTGACGGGTTATACCATGAACTGAATATATTTTTTCCCGGTCCACTAATACGAGTTACTTGGATCCGTGAAACTTGTGTGATACAATAATAAAACAATTTATTTCCTAAAGCGAGAAATACATATAAACAGAATTATAGCAAAATATCACGATCAGAATTAAATTTACAATTTAGACGTACTAAGATTAATAATAACATTAATAAGTTTTAATTAAAACGCTTGACGACTGTTAATAACCTAAAAATAGAAACTAAGTGAAAAAGCAAAGTTTTGAGAACTCTATTGGCTCAATTAAATATTATAAAATAGTTTTTTATCATTGACTCTTTTGTAAAACCTTTGAAATTTTCATAATGACGACACTGTTGGTGTTGACAAGTTTATTATGTTTCATTGTTGGGAAATTCACGGGAAAATGCTGTTAATTTTTTTTAAAGCTTTTCATGTCAACGTCGTATAGAAATTGCTTATTTCGCGTATTAATAAATGACTATTACAAGAAACTGGGTGTTAGATTTAATTAGATTTGAATGGAAAAACAAGGGACACCTTAGTAATGATAATAATTAGGACGCTAACATTGATTTCGATTTAATCTAGCAATTTCCAAATTCCAAAGGTTAATATTCCAAAGGATTTCCAATACCTGTATTCCTGGAATTTTATAATTAGGTATCTGTACTGAAATAAATTACGACTTTAATTCGTTAATTGATGTTTGAATTCCGGACCTCATGATAAACAGTACACTTCAAAGATCTTAGACATTATAATTAAGTTAATCCTGAAGGTTAGATCTTTATTAGTGACTGATTTCAAAATAATTATTCGAAGCGAAACATGGTACTAGGAACTTATTAGTACAGGAATAAAATAAGGCTGAGCTTTCCGCTCATATACGGTCACATTCCGTTATTTTAGGAATACTTTTATTTTTTTTACTAGAAACAATTACCTAGTCCATCTGTAGTGGTAAGTAAACCTAATTTGGAAAATATGTTACATCTTAACATTTCAAACTTTAACAATTATTATTAACTATTTTACATATTTATAAACTAGTGGATCCGCCCTCGTTTCGCTTCGGGAAACCTATGCCGAAACGAAAGTAAAAAAAAAGCTTAAGCTACTCCTTATCCTCTCCTTATTTTACACACAGCGCGTCGAAGCATTCTTAAGACAAAAGAAGTGCACATGCCAAAGTAAACCTAAATACAATTCCACAAAACTGAGTTTCCATCGTGATAAAAATCTGCTCTCCTGTCCGAGCTGGTCTGTCTGAACGGATCCTTAAAGAAATATTTGAGTTACCTATATTAAATATTATAGGTTTCGGCTCAACTTATTAGTTGAAGATAACCTTTGACCCTTATCTATTTATACTACACTTAAGGGTGTATATTTGTACGTAAAACATAGGTATTAGGCAAGTAGATCGCTTGCTAGGCTTCGATTGGAAACTTAGTCCTTGGAATAACAGGTTATCAAACTTATTGCCCGAATTACGCCATCCAATCTGGAAACTACGTTTGTTAGGTCTCCGTGATTCTTAAAATATGCAAAAAATCGTTCTGAATTTTTTTCATGATGCCTTAGTTTTGGTTTGATTTCATAGATATTTTTTATGTCAAGATACAAATACGAACTGTGTATAGAAGGGGTGCTTTTATTAAATATTGCGTACTTAGTAATTTATTACCAAATAAGTTCATGCTAAAAATACTATAAAACCAGTAAGAAGCTTAACAAGAAAATTAGATTAGTAAAAAATTTAGTACCTATCTGATCCTATAGCAATGCTTAGTGCCTCAACAGACTATATTTACCTTCCGCTAAACGACAACAAACTTGTATTATGATTATATTATACCTACTTAATACTGCTCTAGTTTTAAACAATTTCTCTAAAACCCCTAGGTGGCTATCCTCAATAAGTAGTTAGCAAAAACTAATTAAACTCTGTCAATTTGTGTGAAAATGTACGAAAAGTTACCGGAAACAGTTAACTTACTTAATTTTTTTAATTAACATAAGTTAGGGTTAGTAGGAAGGCTGTAGTGTACTCAGTATTATCCGCGTTTGAAATTTAGTCTATCGAAATCGGTGCATTTTTGGTTGCTTTGTTGTTTGGTTTCTTGATTGGGGAGGGGAGGAGTAAGAAGCTTTTTACAACTCTAGTTATGACTCAGTCTAACTAAAAGGATTTGGACTCATGTAACTAACGAGTTCTAGTCTTGAAAAAAGACTGAAGTCCCGAAATGAAGACTAAACGACTCAAGTTTTTTACAACTCAAGGTAAGGTTCGCTGTTTCTTCCCCACTTCGGCGTTAGGGAGAACCTAGTAGTTTTTAGTGGGTAGACGGAGTATCCCGTAGTTCTATATAACCCACTCCCTCCATAGGGGTAGGTACGCGTAATGCATTTTCCACTTGCGGGAAAAAAAGGGGGAGGGGTAAGGTTAGAGTCGGAAGTTTTTTTTAGCCGGATGGAGGAGACGAGGGTCTTTCCACACGTAAAAAAATCAATATATCTGTGACATGGACACGGCTGTGTGTTGTACGTGAATACGTTTAAGTTAGGTACAGGTTATTTTTTTTTAATAGAATATAACTCCTTATGTATTTACGTCGTAAAATAACCCCAACATGGCGGCACCCCGGTCACCCATCCACTTTCCAACCGCGATCGCATGTGCTTAAATTCGATGGTCACCTAGGACCGACGCAAGCCGCCAGGCCATAAACTCTTCAATTGATTATATTATGATCACTATTAGTTAATTAATACGTAGGCGTACTAGTCCAGCTGATAATGGAACATGCGTGGGAACAGAGAATTTAATATAAGCTTTTATTTAAGTCGCTTTTGTAGTATGCGATTCGTACCGTTTGAAAAAGATTATTTATTTTATAAGGACGCTGAAAGATACGCATTTTTACAACACATACTGGTAGACCATAAGAGTAGGCGCGCACTAGGCAACCAGGCTGCGACAGCCGAAATATTTAAGGAATTTGTGGCTGCCTATGTACGCGGCACCTAATACAATGTCATAAATTTGTTCGTCTGGCTGCTGTAACCTCGATGCCTAGTACGCGCCTACACTTAATCAACTAATAATTGTTTAAATCGAGTGTAAATAGGGTCTCGGTAGAATATATTGGTCTATTTGCGATATTGTTCATAACAATGTGTTTTTATTTAAACTATTGCAGAATAAAGAATCATACCAAAAACATTTTCTTACTAACTATTGATGGTTTTAAAATTTTAATCTAATTTTGAAGGCCCAAAAACTAGTAAGTAATAAAAACTTGCCCAAATGATTAGGTACTTTCTTATGCAATATTAAATAATTTTCCTTCCTTTTGATAGGAAACTAAATAAATTCATTGAGTGGTATGCAAATATTAAGTGGACGTTATGTATTTAATAATCAGATGACAGTTTATTCATTGGTCGATTTTCATATTTATTGAATAAACAATAAGATTATATATATCCATTGATCAATCCTCCATCTTATTACCTGCTGTAATCTATACTAATATACATATAAAGCTGAAGAGTTTGTTTGTTTGAACGCGCTATTCTCAGGAACTACTGGACCGATTTGAAAAAATATTTTAATGTAAGTTAGTCCATTTATGGAGGAAGGCTATAGCATAACATCACGATAAGATGAATAGGAGAGGAAGAGCAATAAAAAATATTGCGAAAACGAGAAAATTACGCGGGTGGAGTCGCGGGCGATTGCTAGTGATTTATAAAACGTAATAAATTGTGCAAATAAAAAATGGAGCGAGTGATCATGATCTAACACTGTACATATCAGAATAATCTTAACTCACTCTCGCTACTGAAACGAATCAAATGACACTTCATAATGTTGAAATCTATCATGCATTTGAAGCTATATTATAGCTTTTCAAAGGATTGGACATATATAACATATATATACGTATATAGGACATATATATACGCTTAAAAGCCATTACCTTCCTTCTACGAAAGAATTTAGACGTTATCACGGAACATAACATTTACATGTAAGTGATAATGATACTAACGAACAGTTAATTAAGGCGAGTATATTTCGGAAAATTAAGTTCGTCACCCTTTCACGTTAAAAGAACGAGTTAATTAGGCAGGGTTTCCTGTAAACCCAAAGTTCATTCGTTTAATAATGATCCGTCACCCATGATTCATTCAGGTGAATTGGTTAGAGTTAGTCATTACTTAAATCTGTTAAAAGAAATTATACTAAAATGGTAAAAAGGCATGATGACAATTTTTTGTTGGCGTTATTTAACGAAAGATCTCACAATATTTGAAACTCTAGTCAAGGAATCACTTTGCTTATATTCAAAGCTTCTCAAGATATCGCATTTTGGAATTCACATTGAACTTTCCCAAAAACGCTTTACCTATACAAAATGGCATTAAAATTTTGACGTCATCGCTATCTTTGTATGGAATGTTTATGAACTTCGTTCGATAGGTTTATGGATATGGCTTTTAAACCAAAGTTGCTATTATCTAATCGTGTGTATTATTTAATGGTATTTTTATTTTTAAATTATTTTATATTTTTAAATGAACTTGCCTACTGAACTTTGAAATCCCTTAAAACAAGTTAAACGTAACTTATCGAAGTAAAAGTTTGCAGATTGTGATTTTTATGTGTATTTTTAAGATAATATTCGGTAAATACAATAATCCCGAGTAGCAGTCATCATCCCTATTGTGATGACTTTATTAGATTTACATTCTCGTATTTTATTACATTATCATGTAATTCACTACGGGTTTAATAGAGTTAATCTTTGTACCTTAGTGAATTTACAGACTGTAAATTAATTTTGAGGTCATTTATGCAAAAGTCATACCAAGTCCAATAAAGTTAAGTTATGAAATTCTGATTTTAGGACTATTTTAAGTGATATAACATGAGGCGTGTATGTTTTTGTAATTTTTCAACCCTCCTTTTTACTGAGAAGAAAAAAGATTGATAATTGTGTAATAAAAATTTGAAAAACTTGGGAAAGTTAAGGAGTAACATAAAGGCATAAAATGAGACTTCCGCAATGAAGGAAGCTAGAAGAAAACTTAATGTTAGCAAGAAAATTGTGTTCCTGGAAGTTCTGTCGTCTAAAGTCGATAACTCACAAGTACAAGTTAAATTCACAAGTTAATTATCACACAAATATCATGGATAGGTACCAACTTTTTTGAATAGGAGAGGATTACTAGTATAAAAATATTTAAGCTTAAGGTTGTGAACGGATATGAAATGATGATTGACTATTTGAGATTGATTTTGTAAGGTAGATAATTAAAATTGTTAAAGCCTAAGCATAAATAAATAATTGTGAATTTTAATTTATATGGAGGGACAAAGTATGTAACCTCTTCGTTGTTTTTACTGTCAAATTAGGTAATAGAGAATTGAGTAAAATTAGATATCTAAATATTACATTCTCATTAATAAAAAGTCTAATATGTGAATTGTCTGAATTTATACTCAAATTAACTGCTGTTACTCTTAGGATTAGGACTGACTTTAATACCAATTAGAGTTTACTCCAGACTTAGTCTGTGCCTAAAGAGAAATCGAATCAAATTAAACTAAAGATAATATATCGATCAAGATAACGAATGTTTATTAAAAAGGGGATCGTGTGGGTTCATTTCAACGCAGTTTTCAAGAAATTGGGATATTTAATTTTTCCACATTAATAAACTTTAATAATTGTATCGATTGAATTATAGTAAGGTACTCTGTTAGTTCAATATTTATCGAAGCTTTGAGCAATTAATATAATTAACTACACTTAGAAAAGAAAGTTTAGGAGGTGCCCTTTAGGAGCCGTTATTGAATTTCGCTTAGCTATTAGTTGTTACTTACAACATTTAGTTTATTAGTCGGAGAACAATCATGTCTATAATAAAAACATAATAATAATAAAAAGGGTTTTTTAGTGCTTTTGTCTGGTGAAGGTAATCTTAGAAACAACTCATTCGAATTTTTTTTCCGCATTAAAATGCACGTTACCATTAAGCGATTTATGCAAAAATATTAAATAATAAAAAAATAATAATATAAAAAATATTTGAAATAACTTTTTTAACCTCAATTTCACAGGTGTTTAGCTGAGGCGAGTCACTAATCTATAAAAAATTAAAATTAAATTAAGTAGGTTTTTCCTGATGAAATTTTGTGTAAAAAATAAAAAAATGCGAACTGTAGAAGGCACCCATAAAATATTATATTCATACGGGAATATATTATTACGGGAATAGAATTTTATTATTGCGATAAAAAGTTTTACTATTTTTTCAACTAAAAAATTAAATTTAAGGTATTAAATTACACGTATTTTGATTTTAAAACCGATTTATTAGAATAGTAGATCTTAAGGCTTCTTCATACTGTTATACGCACTTTTTCTCATAATCACAAATAAATCATGAATAACATTTACTTTTTCTTTCCTTATCTCACTTGAATTACTTTAAAGATTGGAACTAATCACACACATAAAAATAAAATATTTGAAGTGTCTCTGAAAGGGTTATTAATAAATAATTGTGATCTTCAATAAACAGACAGTAAAAAAATATATAAGTATCTAATTTCATTTAAAAAATATATCGTTTTGGTAATAAATTAAATATAGTTATTATCAGCACCTTAGGTGTTACTTAAGTATATGGAGGATGGTGATCTTTTACGATCAAGTTGTTATATCTTTAAAAAAATATAGGTATATACCGACTGAATTGAGAACCTCCTCCGTTTTAGAAGTCGGTTAAAAATAACCGTATCTTCATAGCGAATTTATAGTTGCATAATAAATTAATTAGGTAAATCGTGGTCAATTATTCGTTAATGTACTAATAATTAATTTCATTAGAATCTTCTTCGTATTTTCCTTCCCGTTATTAAAACGGTATAAATTTAATTTATGAGTGATAAAAGTCATTAATAATCTCAAGTAAAATGCGTAGTAAATACAATAACAATTTGTATACACTTAATGGTTTTTTTTTTTATAAAATATTAAGAATTGCAATTTATATTTCACATGATTCCAATTAATCCTCAATTAAAAAAAAACCATCGATCAAATCGTCGAAATCACGACTGAAACATGTTCTGTGTTTCCGTGTTGTGTAATTTCTGTTATGTTATCATAAGTTTGAACTTACCGCTAAGCGCGATAGCCAACAGAAGGGGTGCAGCGCACGCCATGTTGGTGTGACGAATGCCGCGCGGAACGAACGGGGCTGCCTTATAGCCGCCCGCCCTAGCCGCCCTAGCCGTAAAGCTAGTCGCATACCAAAAGCTAACATAGTTTTGCTTAGCTTGTATAGACAAGATAAAGTCTAGAGTATCCTTTGTATAATTCCGACCTTCCGAAAGTGATTTATCAGTAAGCCCTGAACATCATCTAGAAATATTGTCCTAAATTAATCGAGTATAAATTCGATGGGGTTGTGTGGTTCCATCTCCATTATCACATCAGCTTAATTTCAAAATGATAGTGTAGTGTCGTCCTATTTATGTATGCGTGCAAAATTTCAGCTCAATCGGACACCGGAAAGTAGGTGTTCTAAGGGGGGTCATATTTATGCCGCCTAGCTCTCTAGGCGGCCAGATATTTATGCTAGTAACTGTACAATACTTGAAATATACCAGTATTAAATTCCACGATCCTTTCATAAAAGAACTAACAACTAATAATATTCTCATTAATACTTCTAACTATATAATAGAACCTACTCATCAACTAACGGTCCCCTATAGTCCTAGGTACCTACTCGAGGTTTGACGCGATATCCAATGATCGCAGGGTATGGTGACGCTGCAAGCTCGTTTACTATTCTCATAACACAGAAAAAGCTATCCGAAGCTACACAAATTAATTTTCAAAATTAGCATTTACAATGTACTTACTTATATAGTTTTCGATATCATTGCTTAAGTTTAACTTGGCTACTTATTTAACTTTAGCGATAGTTTAGTTGCCGTCTAGCTTAGCTCTCGATGTGCAACCAGCCTGAGTGCTAGGTCGCGAAATGCGTAACTTAGGATGGATAAGAAGCCCACGCCGTACACACCAATTATTGTAATCTCTTATCAATTATTATTTTTAGGGTATTTGTAATCCCTTATTAATAAAATTATTTATTAATAGTTCGTTATTTGGAATAGCGACTACGTGAATAAATATTCTAGACATTCCTTTAATATTTTGTAACTATAAGGAGTTCGTTTTGTTTTGTATTTAAAAAATTTGGTAGATATAAATATAATTTTATTAATATTTTTTTATGCTTTCAATTTTCATCCCATAAGCAGTGTACTTCAATTAATGTACTAGCCATAGTCCACCACGCTGGCCCAGTGCTGATTGACAGATTGGAAGGTGTGACCTACAAAAGCCATAATGGAGAACTCTCAGATATGCAGGTTTCCTCACGATGTTTTCCGAAGCAAACAAGTAATTCGTTTCTAAGCAATATTGAAAATATATGATTGTTAGAAAATAATGCAAAGTATTTTCCAACGTAAACCTGTTAAATCTTAAATACAAAAATTATGTAGGCATTGGACCTATAAATAATAAAGTGGTGGGTTCGAACTATGAAGATTATTTTAATTTTACTGTTGCTGATAAATTCCGAAAATAGGTTAGTATCTTAGACGGACTTACCCAGGGTTTTCCGTGAAAACTAAATGTTTTTCGGGATAAAAAGTATCTTAGAGACGGCATTTTCATAAGTATCGGAGAGAAAGACAGACAATATTGAGCAAAAAGATTTTTAGTTTTCACCTATATGAATACAAAAAAGTACCTAATACAGTCGAATTGAGAATGTCCTCTTTTTGAAGTCGGTTAAAAATAAGGCCTAACTGCATTAAAATTTAGAAAAATATATCTAATATGTAATTTGCATATTCTATTACTTATAGATATTATTTAAATAAATTTTATCATACGAGGTTACGTTCTACGCAAGCAACAGCAAAGTAAAAGAACATAAAACACAATATCGACATTAATTTATGACTAGCTGCAGTAATTTTTTACTACGTAAAAGGATAAAAACTGGATTTAATAAGCAAATTCCACATTTGTTATTTCACAATCATTGAGCGAGCGCAAAGACATTAACGTGGTCACTAGAAATATTTAATACTAGTGGACCCGCCCTCGCTTCGCTTCGGGAAACCTACGCCAAAACGAA
>LGAG01000269.1:0-19179 GCA_001278395.1 Lerema accius | reverse complement strand
TGTGAGCGTGCGGTATGCACCCATTTACTGAGCTCATTGTTGTCTGAAATATAGGAAATTAAGTTTGATTAATATTTTTCTATTATTTCCATTTAGGCACTAAATAACATCTGTATTATTCATTTGTGGAAGGTTCAAATTTTGACTCCTTTTTGAGAATAACTCAGGCAGATAATTCGGGAGTTAGGAGTATGAAAAATTGGCATAGTTAACGTTTACACGGGGAAGAAGTACAAAAGCAAAATTTTATGTATAACATGTGTAATTCACTAAATAAATCAAAACATGCCCTAGAAGTTAATATAATAAGACAGCTTTATCAAATATTTATTCGTAGATCTTGCCCATTAGCAATAACTTATTTGTGTTTTGATACAAGTATGAGTTGCCATATAAAAAAGTATTTAAAAGTTCTCACCACATTCACTATTCTCTAGAACATTCCAAAATCTTTCTACTCCATAACTCAAATCCCAGCTATCAAGTAAACTCCGTAGATTGCTGGGTAGTAAAGTGTCCCAATGGTTCTTGGTGAAGAATTCTACCATATGACAGTTAGCAATCGGTAGCAACGGACTCAAATATGCTATGATTGAGTCTAAACGCTGGCGAATTTTGTGGACTGTGGGCTCCATTGTTAGCCTAAAATCCACTTAAGTACATTCCAATTTAAATTTTTATTGTCTTAGGAAAATTTGTTTATATCATTACAATATTATAAGCTGTTAGTTTATCAGTATCAGATAGTATTTGATAATTTTTCAATATTATATTAAGTACAAGTTGTTCTTGATAAGAAAAAACTGCAATATTCAATTTTATTTTTCAAAGATTTTATTAGTTATTGGGCCTGTTTCACAATCGTTCATTAAAGTACTAATGACTGACTCATACTCTGATGACAGGAACGAATATGAGACAGAATATACAGGATGATAGTGTACGCAGGAATTTAATAAACGACTATTGCTTCATTACTAAATAGTCAATAGTTACCTGCCTATTTTAAAAACTTTTGTCTTATAACTACAGTCTATATACAATGCAGATTGTTGGTGTAAATAAACTGTAATTTAGAAATAGTTAGCCTTTTTTACATTTATTCTAATTTATTTAACCAATATTGTTTTTCCAAATGCCACATTTCCCTTTTATGCTCCCTTTCTTTCTCCTCAAATGCCCACTGTTTACGTTTATTTACTAATTCTTCTTCCAGCAGAATTTTTTGGATTTCTGCAACCTCGATCTTCAAATTGGTCACTCTTTCGAGTGGCCTTTTAGTGTTTGTAACAGCTGAAAAGATATTTACTAATTACTTTAAAGGAGCTAGCGTGTTATCCTCTTAATCAAAAAGACCCTTAAACTCAATCAATTTAATAACATAGTGCACAATAGTAAAGGTGCACATACATTAAGATCATACCTAAATTCCAAATAAGGTATACTTACCTTGTTTTTTTCGTTGAGATTAAAAAAGTAAACAATCTTGGCACTACTTTAATTTATTTCATTAATCAAAAAAAAATATATAAAAGTATACAGAAATTTATTTTAACATTAAATAATTGTTTATTGTTTAATTTTTTTTTAATTTGTGTTTGTCGTATTTTAAATCCATAATTACAATAAAAAGACACTAAGATTTTTTACTTTTCAAATCACGACGAAAAAAACGAGGTATATATAGAATTACATGGTAAATACAGCTTACATAAACCAGGGTGCTTTTTGGACCGTAGCAATTTAAGCCTCCTGTTTGACCATTGTGTGTTAATAACAGTATTACTTGATGTAGTATGGGATGAGGCACATTCACCTGAAATTGAAAGTAAAATATGAGTCCTGGTGTATTTATATAAATATTTATAACAATGAGGTACTAGAATTGCAAAAATTACTTACTGATATTTCTTTCTCGAGGCTGTTCATCCTCAGAAAGCTGCTCCTGTTTAAGTTGATTCTCAACTGAAAGCCAAATAGGTAGTAGGTTACATGAGAAAATGCTGGAAAATATAACTTACCTATTGCACAATTGGGAGACTCCATATCCACATCAATTAATTGATTGCCTTCATTTACTTCTATAACCTTTGCATTCAGCTAAGTATATTCTAATATATAGTGAAGTGTTGTATTTTAAATTACAAATTAGATATTGAAATTGTTAATTCAGTCCATTAATATGTTATTTAAGTATCTTATAAGGAGTTTTACCTGTATCTGATAATGGGGCCGAGTCAATAGTACTGTCCATTCCATCTACTGAAAGCCGAATCATCTCCTTTACTTTTTCTTCTGTTGGTGTTAATACTGGAGCAGTACTTGGTGTGTCTCCGGTGCGGTTCATCTCCGCTCGGATCACTGCGGATTTCTTCCTCGTTTCCCTCTTAAGGCCATCATATTTAATTTTCAGGGACTTAGCGGTACGGAATCTTTCACTACTCATGCTGTTAAATAGTTGTTCGATCTTTTGCCAGCATTTTTCTTTTTTAGCCCATGTAACGGCATCACTTTTTCTGTCTTGCAGCACGTGTTTATTTTGAAGTACAAGTTTGATTAAAATATCGGTCTCTTCACGCGTGAAATTCGTGCTTCTTTCGCGTTTATGATCCATTTTACTAATTAAAGAAATCACTAAAATAAATTCACAAATCAAATCGCCCGCCAAAGTATGATGGACGTTTGGCATGATATGATATTTTGTTGCATTCCATTCTTACAGAGACATCGATATATAATTATGTATATAAATATAAAAATAGATTGCAGGTCAAATCAGTTACATTACAGTATTTTAAGCTATTATATACCAACTTTATAATCATTACCTATGACGAAAAGTATTTGTAACAATTTTTCTGTAATAACACTTGAAAAGAAACACTAAAATTATTCACTTCTTGGAATGAAATATTAAAATCTGATGTTGCCAGCATGCTCAGACGTACGTATAATTTAGTTACTTATCACTTTAATTTACTTACTGGATGATTGTGAAACGCATAGAGAGCTAACGGAAGGATTTACTCTCTTAGTAGTTTACTTTATAAGTAACCACTCACATCTTTGCTTATTGATTGTGAAACAGACCCTATAAGTTGCATAAGTTAAATCAATATTCTATATACTTAACTTTTTACAAGGCATGCAAGTAAGTTACCTATACAAAAAAAGGTACACATACCTTTACATATATTAAAATGAAACTCCAGCTTCAAAAGGGTTGGCTGAAGAAATTTTTAACAAAGCACATGCCTTCTTGTATTGAGCTCTTATTATCTCTGCCATTGCTAAGATATCATCTTCCTCAGAATTGTTGCGAGGGAAAGCATTTATAAGCTCCTCAACTTTCTTTAGCTGAGTCAATATCTTCTCAGTATATTTACTTTCTGACTTATTGCTTGCTTCTAAGTAATGTTTTACTATGCCTAGGTAGTAACCTGAATCATAGAATGACTAATAACTACATGAACATATCCAGTATCTTGAAGTAATTTACATTTCTGTGTGAAGGAAGCATAGTATTGTATCCTAAGTCATATTTTGCTAAATTAGTTCAGTTTACAAATTTTCTTGATACTAATATGCTTTGCCAATAGATACAATATGAAATTTAAACATGTCAGCAAAGCATTATTATTAGTTTTTAGGTTTTTTTATCTAGAGGTAATACAGTAGTAACAACGTATGTATAAATAGCTGGATATTTTTAATGTGAATAATGAGAAAACTTGCCAGGATACTCTGATGTAAATAATTATAAATTGTATATAAAGATTTAATTTTACCTAATTCCCGGCCTAACTCTGCACCTCTATGATATCCAAGGTGGTAACCTTCTGGATTGCCACCTTCGATCCCAGCTTTGTAACCTTCTTGGTAACTGGCCTGATGTTCACTTTCTTCACTAAGGAATATTCCTTCTAAAACATCATTGAAGTCAACTTCTTTTGCCATTTAGCTCATACATACAGTATGCTTCCTTTAAAATTTAAATTAAATATGGCTGATAATTGTCAGTTTTATTAGCATTTATTTCAATAGATTTTCATTTGGGGAATAAATTACTGAAATTAAATAAGCTAAATATTTTAGTTATTTTGAGGTTAATATTTTGATTGAATCGAATCGAATCATTGGCCTCTCAAGTCAACGTCAAGTGTCAATTTCGTGACGTTGTAATATCATGTCAAAGTCAAAAGTTATACAGAACATAGATACATAGCATATAATCATAATTTAATTTGTAATATATTTATATTCAAGAGCTAAACTAAAATATTTATAATAACAGTATGCAGAATTAAGACAAGCGGTATTGTTATACACATGATATTATTATTTGCGAATAAAAAATAAACGCGCAACTTACGAATCGGCTTGAGCTCACAAACTAGGTAGTACACTAATTGAGCTTTATGGATTAAAACAACAATTTCAATTCCTCATCAATCAACAAATTGTCATGTCAATTCAATCGTAAATTGTCATTTGTCAGAAAAATGCCACTGAGCTGAGCTATATAAGAATGTAAATTGAACATTTTCCCTTTCGGTGCCCTTCATTGTGGAATAAATATGAAATAAATTTCCTTGTGAACGCAAAACCCGTCCCTTAAAAATCTAAAAAATACAGTTTCAAATATGAGCCGCATCATAAGTCTCAGTGAAGTTCAAAAGCATAAAAATAGCGAAAGTTGTTGGATAATCATTCACAATGATGTTTACGATGTAACAAGTTATTTGGCTGAGGTAAGACTTTTCCAATCTTATTAGAATTCCCCATGGCGTAGGTATTTTCTTAATTTATCAACTGCGTACCTATAATGGTGCTTTCCATTAAACCTTATTTTGATTTTGACTATTACGCTCGTCTATTATTCTAATACAATTTTTTGATTCAATGTTCCTAGATGAAGTTTGGTTTAATTTTCTTATTAGGACCTGAAGTCGATTGGTATGAGATGAGTTAGGGAAAAAATTGAATAAATGTTATGTTATGAATGTAATGTTGCCTTATGGCATTTTTGTGCAGTAAGCATAATTTTTGCTATGTAAACAAAATTAAAAAGCAAAGATAAAAATGTATTTATTTCCTGTCTTTAATTTGAGATTGCATGACAACTTAATGTGGTGGAGTCATAATTATGAATGAAGAAGGCCAAAATCATGTTTAATTTAAAAACTGGATTGTCAATAGGTAGTCGATGACCTAGATTAGAAGTGACTGTATTTAATAGCTATCTATTATTACTTAAGTCCAAGGCCATAGCCTCCTTTCATTGACTTAGTGACTTATTTCTAACTTATTAAAAATAACATTAGAGTATTTTTTGTGTGTATGAATTTTAATAAGAACTATTATGACTTATATGTTACACCCTATACTAGGTAGACTAAAGAGCCCTAGGTTTGATTCCCAGTAAAGCATAAATTTGTATGATCTCTCTTCTTGTTTTTGTGTGTTATCTGTGGCAACTAAGGCACTGAAAATCTTAGTGTAAGATAAGAAATAATGTACAAGTGGCATCTTTTATTTATTTTTTGTTGTAGCACCCTGGCGGTGAAGATGCCTTGCTGGACAATGCTGGTAAAGATGGTACACAGAATTTTGAAGATGTTGGCCATAGTGACGATGCTAGGTAAATATAGTACTTATGGCCTTAAAATATGTCCAAGTATAAATTGGCACAATGTGTGTTACATTAAAAAAAGATAAATATTGTATAATATGAAGGTTTTCTCTAATTAAAGTAAAATTTTTAATTTACATTAATTTGATTTTCAGAGAAGTAATGAAGAAATTCAAAATTGGTTCACTGCCGCCTGGAGAATGTTCAAAAGCGGGTGCTGTGGTTATTGATCAGTGAGTATTCATGTTTACTGAACAGTATAGGTTGTAATAGAAAATACATATAAAGGTTTTATGGGAATTGCACACACTTTCGCGCTTGGTGCGCACTAGGCAGCCAGGCGATGGTAGCCAAACAAGCAAATGACATTGTATTAGGTCCGCACTCATAGGCAGCCACAAATTACTGGCCGCGGCAGCCATTCCAACACACCTGTTGCGTGGCAACCACAGAGATTGTTAGCAAATGTATGTGGTTGCCCTCAGTCTGCGCGTACTGGCTGCCGTACAGCATCATTATCTAGCCTGGAATTAAAGTGGTCTATGATACAAAATAAAGTTATCAAACGAAACGCATTTCACGTCATTATGTTTAAATAACCAATCAAATTCTAAGGTGTTATTTTAATGATAACCTTATGGTGACCAATGACACTTGAGGCCACTTTTGCTTGGATTAATTTATGGTTTTAAGTTCAAATATTATTTTTACATAGACCACTTTAGTTCCAGGCTAGTTTTATGATCTTCTAGCCGCAGCATGGTTGCCCATCTTGGCTGCTATAACTGGCAACTCAAATATTTCGGTTGCCGCAGTCTTGCTGCCTAATACGCGCTTAGGGTTGCAGGTACTTATATTTAAAGCACTTTGAATGATTTATAATTCAATTTTCAAAATTAACTGAAATTTTACATAACTAACAAATAAATCCTTGCAGCTACTTTAATATACTACTCAATCATGAATAGGGCATTTGTGCACACAACAAAATTAGTTCATAATTAATTTTAGGACAGTCATGGACAAAATACGGACTTAACTATAACTACTTAGTTGGAATTCTATTATTTACCAGAAGTCGCCGGCGGCTCCGCCCGCGTAATTTTCCCGTTTCTGGTTTTTTTTTTGCTGCTCCTCTCCTATTCATCATAGCGTGATGTTATATAGCCTATAGGTTTCCTCGATAAATGGTGTATCTTACACTAAAAGAATTTTTCAAATCGGTCCAGTAGTTCCTGAGATTAGCGCGTTCAAACAAACAAACTCTTCAGCTTTATAATATTAGTATAGATTAGTATAGATGTATATTATGTACAATTGTACATTAGAGGGCAGGCATTAAGAACAGTTAGTATTAGTATTTATTATTTTGAGAATATTTTTTTCTTTTTTGTAATAATCTTTCATATTATTTTCTGCAGTATGCGTCAACCATATGAAGGTACATCTGTCGCGGTTTTCAGGTCATTTTTTATTATTATTTTTATTTCTTTGCAACATTATACTGGAGATTTATTACTAATATAACTTTTTTAATTGTCCAGCTGTGATCATGCACCCAAAATTGATACTGAAGAAAAGACATGGAGAACTTTTGATGGGTCTCCTTCCAGGTCTTTAAAATTTTCATATTTAACAATTTTATCTTAATTGTAGTGGTTATTAATGGTTATTAATTATCACCATAAAAGTTAATTTAAGTGTTCAATAGAATTAGCAAAAAATCGAAAATCAGTGTTAGGTGAAGATAATATAAGGAAACATTAAACATTTCTATCTCCTAAACTATGCAAGGTCGGTTAACATAAATGGGGGTGATTTGGATACTACTTACTTACCGTGAGGCATCTAAATTTTAGCTTCGGACGTCAACTGCCTAGCCACACTGTATATGACGATTGAGATACAAAAGTGTTTGAGCGTTTTCATGCTTCGAAGCACATGTTAACCCGTTAAGGAGAGTTTTTATAGTTAGATAATAATCGTTGTCATTAGTTTATGTCATAGGCCTTTGAGGTGTATAAAATCATTTGATACATGGGTTTAGTAAGCACTTTAGTGTTTGATTATGCTCCAGGCTAGTAGTCGGCAAACTTATTAGACAAAAAGCGAAATATGAACATTATAACAATAAAAAAAAAATGGGAGTCAAGTCTGCTTGTTTACTAAACTTTTATTACACTTAAAAAAACTAAATTTCATTTTTTTTTTTACATAATATAATTGCGCCTTCCGTGGATATTTGTGCTTGAGTCTCACTTAAAGAGCCAGGCAAAATTTTTTAGGTACTTAATTTTTTTATTAATGTAATATCTTTTTCTTGAGTAGATGAATATTTGTATTTATTATTATTATTGTTAAGATCCTTTTCAAGTTTATTATGATAATGGTATATAATATTTTTAAATATTATTTAACCAGATATCCGAAACCTGATAATGAAGGAGGATATAAACCTCCCATCGAGCCGAAACCTGAAAGAAGAATTCAGTCTATTGTTGTACCCAAAGAAAGGTTAATAAATATGCGATTTTACGTAGAACTCATTGGGACTAGGAAAGTTCATATACCATTTAAAAAAATCATTACCTGTATTTTACTGATAATAGGAAAATCATCATGCCGATTTTCTTTTAAAAAATGAATCGTTAGCTTTTTATCCGAAATTTGGATAAACGTGTATTTAGATAATTTTCTGAAAAAAAAATATTTTTTTCAACTTTACAATATGGTTATCAAATAACAGGCCTAGATAAACGTTTACCAGAACCGTATAATTTATATAGCTTAAATATTACACTAGTGTTTGATAAAAAAAAAATTAAGTATAATTATTTTAGGAATTGCAACTGTGACTTAAATAGTCCTTGACTTAATTCACCTTTTTTCGTGGATAGGACAGGACCCGAAGGCACCGGTAAGTACGTCAGCTTCTTAAAATCCGTAGACACTCTTGGCAAAGATAAAAAGTTCTTGTTGATTCGGAATTAAACTTCGTAAGAAATCATGTATTTTGAAGATTAGCCTAAGGCCTTAATTTAGGAGAAAAATATCAATTTTATATTTGAGCCCAAATGTGAAATAATATTTTTATAACTGAGGCAAATAATTATATTAGCAATCATTATTAGGATCTGAATAATATATATTCGATGGTGTATATGTTTTAGATATATACATAATATATTTTTTTTCTTTTTCAAGACGACGTAGACCATGTGGCTCAGGAGGGTTATTATCAAAAATTATTTTCGTAGATATTAATAGAGTAAAAGTAGCTGTAACGATTTGTGTTTGTTTTAGAAAAAATGTAGAAAACTATAGTTTATTTGATATATCGGTAGTAATTTTAATTTTCTGGAAGTATACAAGCCGTGCAATACCTAAACTTATACCTATTGTTATCCAATGATATTTTATACTATACATATGATACGTTTTAGGTACTAAACTAATTGCATAATTCCTTATCGTTATTACGATTATTATTTGCTATTCTCTTCGTTAATAAGAGACAAAGCGACTCAATTCATTTAGTTATCGTGTCTTATTTTTGTTTAATATATCATTGGTGATATCATAGTTATTTATGAAACTAATTCTACCTTTTGGCAACAGGGCGGTACATTAGCTAGTAAATAGTAGTAACGTAAGTATCAAATTAGCTAGAGTTGAAATTATTTAAAATATAGTCCCGGCCATCAGAATCAAGCCACTGTTTTTTATGTTTCAAAAGGCTGAGAAAAAAATATAATGCTAGCCAGAAGTTATAAATGCCTTCATTTACCATATACAAATTATATAAAATAGGTTGGCTCGATTTTATTGTCCGGAAGTGTAATTTGGTTAAGTAGAAATTAATTATTATATATTGCTTACTTTCTAGATCCGGATTAAAATGGGCGATCCTGGCATTAGCGGGTGCTCTCGTCATAGGCATTGTTCTAAAGAAGTATCTCAGTTAGATAATATATGACGGGGCATTTACAGTTTAGTTCAAGTTTGAGTTTAGAGGCGAAACGGGTCCAACGTCACAAAGTGTAATTGGGATTTGTTTAGACCGAAAACGCATCAACAATTAAATAGTAAGAATTTAAATCAGTTTTTACAATTTACTATATAATTTGAATCACAGATTCACTCACGTCCTAAGTGCAGGTATTAATTAGTTAGGAACTGGGTAATACTAATAATAAATCGTTTCATGATTTCAATTTATTACTTTTGTGTATTTTTTTAGAATTTCATATTTTTATAAAACTTACTGGCCATACTGAAACATATTTAATTTTGACAATATTGCGTTGACATCTTTCTCCTAGAAACTCATTGTCTCTTCAATAAATATGTGATAAATATATTGCCAAAATTAATATACAAAATGTAGAAGTTTATTAATATCAATATGAACAAATTTAACTGCTTGCGTATACGAAGCTATAAATAGGTAAATAAGTATATAAGATGTTACGCACTTTATAATGGCAAAGCCAAAGAAAGACCCGAACGCAACTGATCCGAATGCGTAAGTAATTAATTAATTAATAGATTCTTTTTATAAATACCCTATACTTTCTTTGGTCACTTTAACGTAATTTTAGGATTTCCTTTTTTGAAATTGCAAATTTGGGTTTCAGTACTTAATTGGTGGATAGGATGTAGATCCTGCTTGATTTATTCTGAGATTTTGAATAGCAAAATAATAAAAAATATTTAATTATAATCCAAAAAAGTTTTTTTAAATTTGTCTGTAAATGAGAATTTCTTTGTATTGACTTAAAATTCAATAATCATCTTCTAGGGCATTGAAATTGGTGGTGTTGGCATTGGTTGCTGCACTTGTGATCGGCTTTGTGGTACAGAAATATTCTTAAAAACACAATTTAACGAAAAAGGGGGCCCTGTAATATCCTAGATGAATCAGAAAATGATTATGAGTAAACGTCAAAGTCTATTACTTATAATAAAATAATTGTAATATCCAAAAACGTGTTGTCAGTTGCGTAAGTATGTCATAAAAGCAAAATATTTTACTAATAATGATTTCGACTAAAATGAGCTATAATATTTTTTTATTACAAATATTTATTTTTTGTCCTTTATCGACTAAGTTAGTCTTGTTTTCACTTTACCTGAAATCATTTTAAATTACAATATCCTTAATGCTGGAAGTTATTTCTGTCTATAATACAGATACTGTGATAATCCATTCCAAATATTTCTTTAAATATCTACCTCAATAAAAACTATGAAATTTAATTTACATTTCTGGATGAATTTTCTGTCTAAAGCCAATAATTACCACAAAAAGAAATAAAAAAATTGGTGTAACTTATTTATTTATTATAATAACATTAAAGTGTTCTATAACTGTACCAATGTTTTCAGATTCAGACCATTCCATTTCTTCAGGAAGATCGTGTATTTTATGATAAAAACATGCACAAAACACATGCGGACTAAACTATTATTTATATTGGTACGATTCAAGAAGTCGTAGATGTACTCCAATTTTGTAGTAATAGTGCATATCAGTGCATGATTACCATTCTTACATAATGTATATTTATTAATAGCATTTTTATTGAGGAGATAAATCATGTGGTACTAAGTTTTTGTTTTATTGGTAGTGATTGGATTCTACTTATTAGTAGTGTAACAGATCGAATTATTTTACTTAAAAAATAACTATAGGATTTTTCTAAGAGATAAATGGTCATGAAATTACTCTTTGAAACGTTGAATTTCCAATGTTGTAGGTATAGTTAGCTAATATACATATAAAATACACATTGTATGAAAATAAACAGAGAAACTTGCTACAACTGAAAACGAATAATAACAACGTGGAACGAATGTATTCTATGAATGTTTAATTTTCTAAGAGATATAAGGCCAATATTTATTTAAAATATATCTTTCAAAATCTACGACATAGAGACATCACAATGACCATACATGAGTGGCAATCCATAGAGATTTATCATAGGCAACAGTGAATATAATTATTTGATCGCTACCACGTAGTAATTATGGCAATGGCATATATAGGTCATAGGTAGTATTACGAGTGGAAAGACAAAATATAACAAATTGTTTTGGAATAATTCAGCACCGTTACTTTTGTTATTGTTTAACTGGGCAGCGTAGAGGGTAGGGTGGTATAGACCTAAAAACTACTTATAGTTTTGTCCTTAGATGTAAAATAGATGGGCAAATGAGCCTGGTGCAAGAGTTTCATGATTACTTTTGTAAAATTTTGATTAGAATCCCATATTTTTTATAGAAAACAACTTACTGGCCAGACTGAAATTTTTGACATTTAATTTTGACATTTTATGCGTTGACATCTTTCTCCGAGAAACTCGTCATGTCTCTTCAATAAATATGTGATAAATGTGTTTCCAAAATTAATGTACCTACAAAATGTAAAAGTTTATTATTTTCAATATGAACATATTTAACTGCTTTTGTATAAGAAGCTATAAGTACATACGGATACTATGACATGTTACGTACTTTATAATGGTAAAGCCAATTGTAAAACCATTAGACCCGAACGAACCAGATCTTTGTGAATGGCATAGAGGGTAAGTAATTAATTAATAAATAGATCTTTTGAATCCCAAACTTACTCTTTGATCACCTTAACGTAGGTTTACGGTTTGCTTTTTTGAACCTTGCAAATAAATTTTCAGTACTATGATGTAGGTTCTGCTTTTGATCTAATCTTAGATTGGGAATAACACACCAATTTGTTCTGAAACATAAAAAAATGTATCTATATTTAAATTGACCCGTATTTTTTTCTTCCACAAAATAAAGGAAATACTTTTGTCCTGATAATAATTAGTAAAAGTGAATCCTGTAATAATGAACTTTAATAAATTTCTTTAATAATTGTAAATGACGAGTATTAACGACACTTTTGCATTTTTCTAGGCGACCTCGACGGTGAGATATGAACAAATATTTATTTTTAAATTCTTTTAGTAGATACATTTCTTTTAGTAGTAGTATATTAATTTGTAATTAAACATGTGATGACTAGTAGTAGTAGGTATCCAAAACAGCTTTTTATTTGGCTGCATCGTATTGATGTAAAATTCAATAATTATCATCTTCTAGGTCCCCATGGAAATGGGTGGCTTTGGCATTAGTTACTGCTGTTGTGATCGGCCTGGTGGTAAAGAAATATTCTAGCTAAAATGGAATAAAATACAATTTAAGGAAAAACGGGGTCCTGTAATATCTAGATCAGAAGATGAATATAAGTAAACACGTCAAAGTCTATTACTTATAATAAAAATGTAATATCCAAAAACGTGTAGATAATTACGTAAGTATGTTGTAATAGTAAAATATTCTTATTAATTATGATTTCAAGTAAAATGAGCCATCATAATATCTTATTACAAATATTTATTTCATGTCCCTTACCGACTAAGTCCTGTTTTCACTCTTCCTTTTACTTTTACTTGAAATCATATTTAATATTAATTTATATTCTCACTGGTAGAGTTTTTTCAATGTACAATGCAGGTACTGTGATAATCCATTCCAATACCAAATATTTATTTATATAACTACCTCAATAACAACTATGAAATTTAGTTTACATTTTTGGATGCGTTTTCGGTCTAAACACCAACAATTCCCACGTAAACAATAGTAAAATTGGTGTAACCTACATATTTATTGTATAAAATATAACTTTGAAGCGTTCCATAACTGTACCAATGTTTACAGATGTAGTCCATTCTATTTCTTCAGGAAGATCGTGTATTTTATGATAAAGTCATGCACAAAACACATGCGGACTAAACTGCTATTTATTTTGTTACGATACGAAAGTCGTAGAAAATGTACTCGAATTTGTAGTATTAGATTAGTGCATATCAGTGCATGATTACCAATCTTATTTATTGTATATTTATTGATAGCATTTTTATTGAGGAGATAAATCATGTGGTACTAAATCTTTGTTTTATTTGTTAATTCTGTATTGTACCTACTAGTAGTCTTATAGATCGAATTATTGTTATTTGTTACAAAGACCAAAAAATTACTCTACTGTGGGGTTTTTACTAAAAGAAAAACGTCCATAAAATGGCACTTTGAAAAGTTGAATATTCAATAGTGTATAGTCCTTACATAAAAGACAAATTGTATGAAAATAATTTATTTCTGAAACTTGCAACAACTTAAAGCGAATATGAACAACACGAAACGATGAATATAATTATTTGATCGTTACAACATAGTCAATTATAGCAAGTGTATGTCATATGTAGTATTACGAGTGGAAAGACAAAGTATAACAAATTGTTTTTGATTGAATCGGCGCCGTTGGGTTGGTCCAACTGCGCGTGGACGATAGCGTGGTATACGTAGTTTTGTTCGTGGATGTTGTGAAACAGATGGGCAAATGGACCTGGTGAAAGAAATGTTATTGTTAAACTAATGGCTGACATAGGTACACTGTAGATTATGCAGTTAGGTTTCTATGTTACCTATAACCTTGCTAAACCTCACAGGTACCTATAACAGAGTGAATTTTTGTAGCACAGACGTTAGTTAAGGTAATACAAAATACGGTCGATTTAACATAGAATTACACATGAAATTACTATTGTTAGGTAATTACAATTACAATATCGAGTCATAAGGAGAGCACTGAATATAAACTGCTACGAACCTAACTTAAGAGCGAGGATGAAAAAACCAGGGTTAAAGCCTTTTTCTGTTATGGAAATATTCGCTTCTGCACAATTATCCCCGAATCGTTCTACCACTCTCCACTATTGACAGTTAATCAGAATCTGAAAATTGCGGACGTTTGCGCGCCCGCCCTTAATAAAATCTTTAGTTCTTTCTTACCTTGTGCATAAATAGTAACATCTCCACCTCCATGATAGCCTTCCTCTAGAGGAATCCCAGCTATTTGCTCATACATGTAATCATCTGTTTCTTCCTCGGTCGGGTTGTTCCGAACGATGGTAGGCTCGTCATTGGACTTGATGGAGTAATGGAAAGAGCCAGGGCCTCCTGTTCCGTAGGAGAGCGTGGTGTAGTTCTTACGATCGAAAGGTGATGGCCCGAGGACGCCTGCGGATAGAGGTAAAATTCATCATCATCATCATCGCAACCTATAACTGTCCCACTGCTGGGTTTCGGTGTCCTCTCACAGTGTAAGGTTTACAGGCCATAGTCCACCACGCTGGCCAAGTGCGGATTGGCAGACTTCACACTCCTTTGAGAATTTTATGGAGAAATCTCAGGCGTGCAGATTTCCTCACGATTTTTTCATTAACCGTAGTAAGTGACAATTAGTATTAAAGGTAAAATTAGGTACTTTTAAATGAAACCTTTACTTTTTAATTGGTTGGCCTTCTGGTTGATGGTGTTCATACAAGGCTTGACCAGAAATCACTTTTGTAAAGTTTTGTATAATTAAAAAAAGCACTTATAGGCATCAATCGCCACTAATGCATTCTATAAATTGGATAGGTTTTAAATCGTTAAAAATTACTAAAGGCCTTTCGCGGTTATAAGTTTTTATCATCGACTGTTCCGTTTCACTCCAGAACAAAAACTTAAAGGTGATGCGATACCAGTCATTAACTCACCAAATATATTTGACCCTCGCTCTGGATATCCATTGATAGACATTGTGTGTGTGTGGTCACTCGTCACGATTATCAGCGTGTCTTTCGAATCTGTCATATTCACTGCAATCTTGACCGCTTCTTCCAAAGCAGCTGATTCGCTTACGGCTGTCTTGGCTCGGTTTCGATGGTGAGCCATGTCTATGTTGCCGCCTTCCACCTTAAAATTACGAATGAAGAATGTTTATTTTAACATCTTCACTACGATCCAACCCGATGGGAAGTGGTGATGTAGTCCTAGATGGTAAAAGAGCTTTAAGTAGCTATCAACCTGAGTTGAATAATAGGAGCTTCGAATTAAAGAGCACCGTAATAGGACAAGTCAGTGTAGGTACCCAAAGAATTGGTCATGATCAAACTCAAATTTTTAGCCAATTTTATTCATGTCTCTAGTTTGCGATACTGGCCATAATTATAGCTAAGTGCGAATTGGCAGTCTTCATATAGGTATCTTATTTTTTTTTATACAGGGATTAGTTAAGTATACAGGTTTCTATGATTTTCTTCTAATAACGCACACAACATTTTTTTTTGTAATTGGAGGATCATACCTAAATATAGGATGAGCACTAAGATGTCTTTGTTATTTTGAGCATTTCATTATGATCTTAATGTCACATGTAATAAGTGTCATAAACAAACCATTAAGAAGAACCCCTTATTACTTTTCTTCAGAACTTTGAGTGCAGCTTTAGTCATTTCACCGACAGAGGGCATACCGGTCGGCGAAGTGTCCCGTTCAAATTCATATTGTAAATGGGCATTTGAGAAGATACCTTAAAACAGAAAATATAATTATAATTAGACCCCAAAAAATGTATCCAATAAAATAGTTACTTTGCTTAGTTGAGAGTTCAAGAAGCTTTGAGTTTTCTAAGCCGTAACTGGCCTATTTGAAGCTTAATATTTAATTAGATTAACTTAAACTTATAAAACGTTTACAGCTAGAAAACATTACTTAAGCTATCAATAGAGTGGTAAAAGAAATACCTAATAAATAGTCGGTATTGTCCACATCCAATTCTGAAAGCTGTTGGTTATTGTTAACAACGCTATATGTAAGATTCCTGTTTTCTTTGTCTCTCTTATATTCTTCAATGAGGTTTCTACCATCCGCTCTTGAGCACGACCAGTTACTAAGAGGGTCAGTCTCTGTTCCAGTAGAATTGGTTGTTAAAACTTGCCGTCCACCTCCCAATATCACCTGAAATGTGTAAGAAATTTTACAGAGTGATTTTATAATTCATAGCGCAATTAAACAACTGAAGCATAAAATAGTTTTCGCAAAGGACAATGAGTAATGATGGGCCCACCTCTCAATAGGAATAAGACACTCATAAATGAATAGGTATGCTTATGCAGAATAAAACTTATTATTACGACTAAGGTCAAAAGTTAGTATTTTCGGAGTCATACTAACTATTATACTGCCATAGAAGTGATCTCAATCTAAGCAATTATTAACCGAATTTTACTTTAATATAAGATAAACAATAGCCAAAGTCAAACCGACGGCACTTATCTGCTTGTTCCTCACCTAGAACTGTAGGAAGTTTCGCTCACACTATTTCTTTAATTTGGTACCTAGGAGTTGGGAGATAGTAAATTAGTAACCATCGCGGGTTTTTAAAATTATGTACCTAATTGTCGTTGATGCCCAACTTGAATGATAGGTAAATCCCTTTTATTTTAAAGTGAAATACATGTATTATTACCATTTTACCTTAAAAATATCGATGAAGAATATGGTAGACTGAGACGACCTTAAGACGTCGTATCTCCGAAAGTACTAAGATTTGACCATAGTTCTATTAGTAACTAATGTTCCACTTAAAAAGCCCTATGCAACGGTATATCAAATGTTACTATTGAGGGTGGGCCCAGACTTCATACATTCATTTCCCATTGTACTTTAACTTACCTAAGTATCTACCTCTGAGGCAAGGAACATAAATAGGTACCTACTCTAAAGAGCTCTGCGGTAAGTTGTGCAAATTCGTCAAATAGTATTATCGGTTAGTATGACGAATGTCAATGTATTTACATTATTTATTTTATGGTTTTAACATAGCAAACGAGCTGACAATGCCACCAACCCCGGCCGCCCATGAACTTCGTAACGAACTTCGAGTAGGACTAAGGGGGGACTGTTAGTTGGTTATTTGGTCCTGTTAGTAATAGATGTTAATGAGAAAATTAGTGACTAAAATTTAAAATCTGGTACCTCGGCATTTTATTCGCAAACTTACATGAAGGTCCTTGCCTGGCCAGTCCTCAACCAACTGCCTGGCTATGTCCTTGCACTGTTCCGTCCCACTCGGCATTGCAGCGTCACACTCCCAGGATCGAGAGGCACTGTGAGCATACAGCGGAGCAGGAGTCCCGTGGGTCACCCTCATTGTGGTCACAAAACCTGGAAGGATGGCAATCAGAACAAAATTACGTCAATGGAAGCAAGAAGTACCTAAATCTGACTAGTAGGATAAATCAGTAATCAGTTTAGTAAATGGTGAATGTTTTTAGACAAGGTTCCAACTTATTTAATTTGTTATTGTTGCCATCAGTCAGTTCCTGCATGGATAAATTCTACCTGCCTTAATTACCTACGTATTAAAAAGAGCAGGAGAACACGTCACCGTCTATACTTAGGGATTGTTAAAGTATTACGTAATGCAATTTTTTTATCTAAAAATGTTGCCACCCCAGTTGGAAGAATTATTTTCCCTAGATTTTTTGTAACAAAAAAAATGTAACGTAACGCATTGTTTAAACCTCCCCTTCTCCATATAAACGCATAATAACAATTTTACAAGACCCCCCTCCCCCCAAATTGGGTTACGTAACTAATATTTAAACGGCTACGACAGACAAGTCACCCTAGCAACGAGTAGCTACTACTACTACTACTACAGAGATGTTAATTTCTCTATTATAACATACCAGCTTTCTTCCCTGCTTTGAGCGCTAATGCAGCCAAAGATTGTAGCCTAGCCTTCGGATCCAAGCTAGCGACACAATCGCCGGCAGTTACTCTGGCGTCCACACCGATGTTTCGATGGTTAGTCTTCGCACCACACATCAAAGCAGTAGCCGTGCTAGCAGAGTCCGGCACCATCATGTTTGCTGAATATGTCTGAAGGAGGTATTGTTTAGGAGACGTTAGTTACTAGGTAGGTACTAGGTACTTATTATTAACTAGCGGATTCGCATTTCGCTTCGGGCATAGAGTAAATTTGCTTCGGGAAACCTATGCCGAAACGAAAGTTAAAAAAAAGTAGCCTCAGTTACTCCTTATTACATCAGCTACCCGCCAGTGAAAGTCCCGTCAAGATCAGTCTAGCTGTTTCAGAGCCGGATCATAAAGACAGATAGCCAAAAATTAAAAAAAAAATGTTAACTTGGCGTGTGAACCATGTTTACGTATGTATTAAGTAAAAAGCCGTTATTTTAATATTAGGTACAAACAGACACTTCCATTTTATTCAGTTGTATAGATTAATCCTACTTTGCCAATCGACTATAAACCTTGAATTTAAAATAAGCATTACAAATAATAAAACAACATAATTATGCGTCGCATTTCTTCTGTGTGACGGGACAGGAGTCTCAAATTAGATCAAACATTTTTAATGCAGCCTTCTCCATCTTCGAGCATTAGGTTAGGGTAACCTTTATAAATTGTCAAAATCTGGGAAATAGGTGCAATATGATAATAATAAATAGTAATTTTTTCGCTTGCGTTCCCTCCGAGGGCCCACATCTGAAATCGTTGGTTCCGTTTCGATAAAAATTTAGTAGGAGCTTAAAAAAAATTGTAGCCTAACAGAAAAATTTGTAGGTGTAATACGGCCAACGCTACAACTCGTTAATTGTGGGCCC
>LGAG01000268.1:301469-317042 GCA_001278395.1 Lerema accius | reverse complement strand
CCGGTCAAAATCATAACCCTCGTTTTTGCTTCGCCGTAGTCGGGTAAAAAAATACAGAAAAAGTTACTTGTATTGTTTGTTTTTAATAACTTGTAAAGACGGGGTAAACAATATTGAAAAGGTTGAGAACCACTGCTCTAGTTTAAATTTAAACTTAAATCCGGAGTTTAGGCAATAAAATGTATAACTATGGAGTTTCTCGCGCTGGTTACAAACTTGTGGTATTTCCAACTAAAATTAATTTCTGGGAATTTTCAACACATTCAATGACAATTGAGCTCACTAATTTCCATCACAGTAAGGTTAAACCGTATTGTTTAACGCAAAACAAATTCTGTTAATCCATATAGAGATACACGGAAATGTGGATGTTTGTTCATAGTTTATTTATAGTTGTAACTTACCTTCTTAATCCTGGTTTAGTTGTTCCTTTTGGACTTCCATTTAATTAATTGTCTCTGATTTATTATTTATAATATCTACCTCGTATTTGGGGATTGTTTACTTCCTGAAAACTTCGTTTATTATTATCTTAAAATATATATCTAACTTTCAATTTCGGTACATTTAAAAAAAAATCTGTTAACCTTTTCAGGGCCCCCGTCAGATCAGAGGCCTTAGGCGAGGCCCTGTGTACCCTTAAGGTAAAAAAATGGCAATACGTATTAAAAAACAAATCCCTGTAGTATAATAATGGGCAGAAGTCAAGCAAAGCCACGGTATACAACATGTATATACCATTGAATAGAAATTCATAAAGCTTTGTTATTTAGAATGAATCTCACGGATCCGGGTTTGAATTCAGTTTGTTTATGTCATTGTCCTTTGAATGTGTTTTTGTTTTGTGTGTGACTACAATTTGGACACACAATCCTTACTAATTGTTTAACATAATAAGTACATTTATGACAAAATTTAAAATAATTACCTATATTTAATTTCATTGTCGTTGTGTAGGTGGGTAATTAAAATTTAAATTAGGTATTCATTACCCGTTTGCGCTAAAAGGAGCGTAATGTTTTTCACCGTATGTATGTATGTATGTATGTCTATTTCTTTGGTATGCTCTACAGTCTAAACGGCTTGTCAGGATCTCAGGTTTCGACATTTTAACAAGCCAGCACGTAAATCGGTTAGGTATGTCTACAAATTTAGTGACTATTTTAAAGCCAAAAAGTTAATTTTAACTTAACCCCATTTAATTCGCAATCAATTCTGTTTTTGCTACGTAATCTGAAACATTTTAACGCGAATGTTTGGATGTAATTAATTTTTTATTCTTACTGCATTAGACTATTTCATGGTTCTTAATATAAGGAATGAGTTTCACTAAAATCTGGCAAAGATTAGTATATTCTCGGACACTCAAATCTAGTCATCTTGCATTTCAACGGTGGAATGAAAAAAGGTAGTAAGCGCCATATTGCTAATTTTACAGCAGTCGTTTCAAGGTTCATTTTTCCTAAAAATATCGTAGAAAATTGGCTATTAGAGGTATTTGTAAAAATCCTTCAGATTTTTTTAAGTGTTTTTTTTTGCCTTTATAAATAGGCTTTATTGAAAATATATTTTTGGTTTTCATATAAATATGACATGTTATTTCTTCTTTATTTTCGTTTTAACTGGTTTTATTTACGGCTATCAATTATTTTTCTGTTTCAAGTATTGGAACATAAAGTTTCAGGATATATTAATACCTAATCCAAAAAATAGCTAAATTATTTCAGTGTTAAAAAACATGGGTTGGATTAATTCTGGTGTCAGGGAGTATAGAAGTCCACTGCTAAAAATATTTTTTGGGGGTAAGTACTTTTATAAAAAAACAAATAGTCTACGTCGCTTATCGTTTATCGCTTGCGATGCGTTCTAAAGTCGTCACGGTCGATATAAAACAAAGTAGTGACTCAGAGATGGTAAAAAATACAGATTTTTGAATAATAAATGTAATAGACACAATGTTTCCTGCACATTGCCTATTTGTTTACTTATTTCAGGAAAGATTCCGTAATATTTTATTTTAATAACCTATTGAGGACGAGATTGATCTAAATAGGTCTAATTAGGGCGTGTATATTGGACAATTAGACTACACTTGTCAATATTTGAAATTGTAGTTAAATAGTAAGTAGTCCATTTAAATATTACGACGTACAGGTATTTAAAAATAATATAGGACCAAATGAGTTTCAGATTGGGCAAGGTTAAAGTTTACATGGAGAAGAAGCGCATCAAGCTAAATTTTGCTTCAAATATGTACACATTACAATGCGTATTTATGTCAAACAGAAAGGTCCGTTGACAGATAATTGCCGATAATATTGATAGGTAAAAGGGATACTGATAAAGTCTAATGTTTTCTATAATGAGTTTGGTCGAATTTGGACCAGACTAAAACCACTAAGGATTCCTAAAACTATTGCTATATTGAGACCATCTCAACTGACCTTTATACTAATGAGGAAGTCATAATTACTTCCTACTCGTACACTAGCTTAATTACTGCAAATCATTGTTTAATTTACATCTTCTTACAACAAACTGTTAATCTTAATTACAATTAGTGTACAGGTTATGTCATGATTATGTGTTGCTACTGTACGAGAAATGTAACTGTGGTATAAAGTACAGTACAGTGTCTCGCCATCGTTTCGCTTCGGTAGACCTTTTACCCTGTAACATAATTATTTAGTCTGCGGGTAAAGACCTTTAGTAACTTTTTTTTACTTTAAACTTTCATGTTATAAAGAAGTTAAAAGGTCATCTTATATTTTGTTATATTATGATCTATATGATATACATAATATGACAGTTCCATTCGACGTCTTTTTGTAATGCATCCCTTTTCAATAAATTTCGTTTCCTACGTCATTTATTATCGACAAATGGTATGGATTTTTGGTATATTCAATTTTAAATTTAAAAACGGTGACTTTCCCCGCCTCGCTTCAGTTTCGTCTAAAATGTTTCTTGCAGAAACTATGACAATTTTTTAGTGGTTTTGTTATGATGACGTCATTGTTGAGTAAGTATTAGTGGCTGATCGATGCAGATACTTCTAGCACAGTAAATGAATGTATAACTTTACCGTGCTTCTAGCTTCAACCAGCAACCATTGGGGAATAGTAGATGAACATTACGTTATGTTTAAGGAATTCTGAGGGGACGGCGCGTACGCAGTCCCCACTACCAAAAATTACGCGTCCGAGTTATCCACATTAGGGATAATCGCAGGGGTCAACCTAGCCGGAGTGCAATGGGAAGGCCTCGCCCTGGGGGAACCGCCTTGTTGATCACGGTGTCCCCTACGCCAGGTAAGTATGAATTGCAAACCTCTCCGCGAACTACTTATACAATGGTCAAGAAGTCTCAACAGTGTGATTCAGAATGGGATTTACACCGCCATCTAGTGGCAAGTATGTTAAGCTAACTCAGTTTACAGCGCCATCTAGTTATAATTTTGCAAACTTGTTCGACATACCTACTAGCAAGTAGGTATTAAACATTACAGGAATAGAATTAAAAATGAGGTAAAAGTTAAAAAGCTGTGGGTAAATAGACAATGATAATAAAGTCATATTATTATTTAGTTTATTACGCAAGTGATATATTTTTTAAGTCGTATGGTAGGTACAAAAAATAAAAAAGTTATTATTTATGACGACTCATTTGGCGCAATAGTACCTAAGACTTAACTAAAACTCGGTTATTAAACCATTTTCACACGCAACCTCGATCTAAAAACAAATCTGCTATCGGAGATAGGCCAATCAGTCAGAGGTTGTGTAGTAATATCAACATTAGACAATACCGATAGGTGTGAAGGACCTGCTTGCAACATTCATACAATGCCTAGTCATTGTACGCTCTACTTACAAAGATTAGTTACGTTATAGAGGCTATGGCTAATTTAGACTACACACACCCATAAAAACACAGAGTACGTGTGTATGTCACTAAACTCCTCCTAAACGGCTAGACCTATTTAAAAAAAGCGGTATTTTAGAGGGAACGATTATGGTTTTGAATCACAGTTAGACCCGGCAGGTGGTGCTGATGTCGAGATACTTCAAAAGATCAGCCAAATAGTTATTGAAACGCTGCCACAGCTTAAGTTGAACGATTCATTTAATAAATTGTTGACTACATAATATTTTATTTTTTATTCTTAAGTAAATTTTGACGTTCGTTAAGTGAGCTTCTGAGAGGAAATAAATGATTTAAATTTGTTTTATACTCCACCCTGATACTAACTTCAGGCCCTAACAGAGCTTCGTTAATTCTGTATCTATGTTAATTTTAAAATCTGTAGCTTTATAAAATTTAAATAAATGAACATTAATATCATTATTAAGTCACCGTAGCAAGTCAATGTCATAAAACAGGAAATTCTGCAATGGCCAATACCGTTCCGATTATTGCAGTTTATGCAAATGACACGTTGCACACTGATTTATGAATTGTAATTGCTGTATAACCAATACCATTAACCAATAAAAATAACCAATGCCATAACCAATAACCAATGACAATAACCATTACACTTTTTACTGTGTTACTTTAACAAATCAATGATTTGGTTGATGCTTTTATTTTAGGGGCAGATGTTTTGAACTGTTACCCTACTACCATTCCCTAGAATGCACTTGTATTATTAAATATCTTGCTATTTCGTATTGAAATTTTAGTTTGATAACCAGCCGTATTCCATTGTTTTATGGTTAAATTCCGTACTGACATTGGAGTAATAAAAAATTAATTAAAAAGAATTATGGACAGAAGAAAGAAATGCAAATTATTTTAGCGAAAAAATGCGTTTAAGAATGAGATATTTTTCGTAACTAATCATAATAGAAGATTAAACTTAAGTTAAAACACCTTGTGTATTGTACTAAGAGACAATTTGAGTAAAGAATAGAATTCCTTCATACAAATGGGATATGCATTGCAGAGATTCCATTTAATTGAGCTGTTAGCCTTGACACCCACGGTCATATAAATGCTAACTATTGCGATAAAGTGTAATCAGGACTATTAGCTATATTGTTATCTATAGAGAATGCAAAGTAGGTACTTACTAAACTACTAGTAATATAGGTTCCCATTGTCACTTGTATATTTTTGTCATCTGTGAATCAGAAACTGAATTGTTTTTCATACAGGTTAAACTCTTAATGTTAGAAAGAGAAAGACAGTATGAAAAAGAGAAAAAGTTCCTCTGATTACAAGCTTTTATTTAGTTTCACCTGTCCCGGTGTTTGTAATTATATCTTGCAAGCTAAATTTCACCCACTTTCCGGTGTTCGATTAAGCTAAAATTTTACACACTGGTCCAGTCCTAACGACAATGCATGTTTATAATAAGCATGATGTGATATTGCTACCAGAATTGGCTCCAGACGATTGAACTCCTCAACAGTTAACAGTAGGGACTTGAAATTTTGCACTTTTTAACTTTTTATGTTCTTTTTCTTATTAACAAGTAATAAAAGTTTTTTTTTTCAATTCTTTTAATTTTATTTTACTTCACAAATGCCCGTTACGTCCGGCCGCTATGAACGTCAAGAACCGACTGTCATTTACATTTTTATTTCCCTGTCTACTTCCAGGTACCTACGTAACAAATCGTTCCCAACATAAAAAAAACATTATCCTTATAGTTTTATCACTGCTAACAGTTATACTACATTAATTCTTTACTTTTTTGTCCCTGGAAAAGTGAACAGAAAATTAAGATGTTTGTGTGTAGAAGGATTCAAGATTTTATTATATTAAATCAGCCGTCAAATAACTAGACGACTAACAAAATAATAAGTCTAAGATACAAAAAAGAAAGTACTAAATCTCAAAACTCTAACCGAAACTAGACGAGTCGTTTGGCGGCCGATAAAAGATAATGCCGGCCTGCCAAACTAACGTAGGTACTTTAATAAGTATTTTTAGACAGATACCAATTATAGAAACCAAGAACTACCTAAATCTATTTAAGTACTGTAATAAGTAACTATTTTAAGACCTAGCACAACTGAATCACAACAAAATGTTAGATTTCTTCATTGTAAGTAAAATAATGATAGGATTTCATGGTACAGGTCACACGAACGTGTAAGGTCGACAATTGGTGTTTTTACCCTAATTTTTTGTTAAACTTTTTGGTTATAATAAACTATAAAATGATATGATTGAAGCGCTCATAGCCCGGCGGCTTGCGTCGATCCTAAGCGATCGACAAAGTTAAGCAACTGCGGGCGCGGTCGGTAAGTGGATGGGTGACCGCTAGTGGCAAAAATATCTTGAGCGTTTCCGTGCTTCGGAGGGCACGTTAAGCCGTCGGTCCCGGTTGTTACCATTAGGTGACGATCGTTAGCCATGTCGGAGGCCTTTGGGTGGCATAAAAAATTTCCGACACTTGGGTTGGCCACTAACCCCTCCGCCAATCCGCACTGGAGCAGCGTGGTGGAGTATGCTCTAGGCCTCCTCAGTTATGAGGAGAGACCCGTGCTCAGTAGTGGGCCGTTAATGGGTTGAGGCCAAAATAAAATGATATAAGTACTTTATTATGAGTTATTTTTAAGTTTTATACGCTGGGTGTGTTTAAAAAAATAGTCAAAACCCTTTTTTTGGTTCAGTTTCGGCAATTTGTCGTTAATTCACCTGTTAAAGACGTCCATGAGTGATTTTCTATAAAAATAAATATCTCCATCAAATAAATATTTCATTGTGTTTAAAATGTCAGTTTCTACTATTGCTTCGAATTCTATTGAAGTTTTTAAGAAATTTTATAGTCCCTTTAAGGGTACAAAATGTTTATATTAACCCTACCCCACTTTTTTATAGTTGCATTTTTGCTTTCTATTAATGATTACTACATCCCTATTGTTATGTAATGTACTTACAGCGGTCATTGACTCTTACCCTCATCATTTCAGGTTAAGTAGGTACTTGGTAAGTATCTATTTTCTCCGCTATGTATGCTACACGTACAGTACTCATCATTATGTTATGTTTAACTAGTACTTAGAGTTGCATGCTTGTGATATGAATAAGGAATTTTAATATTGTATAGTAAGTATTAAGTATTTAAGTATGCTCATAGACCAGCTTACGTCAATATTAAGTCATTGAAGAAGTTAAGTAACTGCGGGCGCGGTCGGAAAGTGGATGGGTGACCGTTAGTGGTAAAATTTCTTGAGCGCTTCCGTGCGGAGGGGATGTTAAGTTGTCGGTTATCGTTAGATTGTAGTCCTTAAGCCGCGTCGGAGGCCTTTTGATGGTATAAAAACTTGACAATGGACACGGTTTGGTTATATTTCAGAAGTTTTTTAAAAGAGAATCGTAACGATGTGTAATGTGTGTGCACGATATGTGCCAAGCGTAGGTATCAGAAACGAACATACCAGTGTTTTACTACTGTTTTTATATTTCCATACTAGCTGACCCGGCGAACTTCGTATCGCCTCAAAATCAATAAAAATTGCCAAACATAAAACTACGATTTAATTTAAAATGTCAGGAATCCTTACTCGGTAACCATGGTGACACTATCGTGTTTGACACATGATAATATTACAGTAGTCCCATACAAACTTTAAAGTATAATAATCTTTTGATATAAGGGTCTGATTTAAATAAATTAAAGCCTAAATAGAGCCCTGAGTTAAGGATTATGGGTGTATTTCATCCATTGTTCTGTCAAATCAGCCGTTTTGTCGTGATACTCTTTCAAACACACAGACAAACAGAGCCCTCCCAATTTCAATTTTATTATAATGTATTGATTGTAATACTATTAGTAAGATTGCAATCGTGCTTGTTCGTACGTGTTCGGACGAGTAAAATTCGTACTAAATCGCGCCCAAAGTGAACGGGAGCTAACAAACCAAATGATGAATCTTTTTAACTCTGTCGATATGGTTTTTTCATGATGAAACCCAAAGTACTTTCTCTTCCAATCTAGATTTAATGTCGAACAAAGGTCAGATGTTATCACTTCAGTTCTATTAGAGAGTGCAATTATATTTTCATATCACTCTATCAGAAGGTGTGAAATCTGTGACAGATGAGGCTATTGTCATATTGTGTAAGCTTATCTTAATGTTTGTATGTAAGATAACTTCTGTATCTACTAATAAAATATGAGTGCCTGTCTGTTTGTAAAATTGAAATCTGTTTGTCAAGTATAACATGTAAGTGGACAACCAGTATGTTGCAATGATGAGGAAGCGGGAATACTCTTTAAGTGGTCCTGGGTTCGATTCTCAGTGAGGCAAAAATAATAAAATGTATATGTTATAGTCAAACCTCGAAGTCCCGGCACTCCTAGGTTTGACTAGTCAATCCTCAGCTCTGACTTTAAGCCTTAGTCAAAGCCCAAACAAATGAAATTTTTCGGCCTTTGACTGAAGTATTTTGGTCAAACCTAGGATAAGCGAATTTGATCAGGCAAACGTAAAAACTCAATTGAATGAAATCGGGGTTTGACCGATTGACCAGTCAAACCTCAATTAGGTATGAGGAAGTCTTCGTTTGTCAAATAAATTTCGTGTATTATTATTATGGAGAAATTAGAACCATCCGTCACAAATTTCGCCGGGATCCCGCTCACGCGGGATCCCTCCTTTTTTCTTGAATTAAACCAGCAACCTAACTAACCTAACCAAGCTCAATGCTTGTTTCGTAACTGTAACTCTCTTAAATGGCGGAGCCCCCCGCAGGCCCCCCCTTCCCCCTGCTTTTATCACCTGAAATTATAGTAATGGTACCACAAATTTTATTCTGACTCCAACCACCCGTCCATTGTGACTCTAAATCAAAACAGTAAATTGTGGTAAAAGCTCGAAAGAATTAAAAGTAAATGATAGTTAGGTTATGTTAGGTTCAATCGACGTTTTATCGTGTCTACCAGTCGCTACTAGGATTGACTAGGCAAAGCCCAAAACAGATTATTTCACTTTCGGCGTTTGACTGAAAATTTAGGAGCTTCTAGGTTTGACTAAAAACACATTAGTCAAAGGCCGAAATTAGAATTAGTTTTGGGGTTGGCCCGAAGGCGTTGGTCAAACCTAGAATAAACCAGTCATTTCGCGAAGAGACTGCATATCGGCCTTTGACTATAACATATACATTTTTCTTCTAATTCCAGGTGTGTGTGTATATGTGTACGTGTGTTATGGAATACTTTTTTTTATTTTAGTATTGGGCGATGAGTGTGTAGTGTTATAAAGAACAATAATTCTCACTAGTTAAATAAATAGAACAATTACCTAGAACGTGGCATAGCTGTTCTACCTATCTAATAATTGTAACTTTCAAAACTGCATCCAATAACCACGGGGAGGTAATAAAAACAGAAACGTGATCTCACGAGAGAAAGGATGCACGGTTACCAATATTTGTAAACTGTTGTAATAGAGTTAATAATCCGTAGATATGGCACATTGTAAATGGCGATGTGCCGCCATAGATCGATACTTGAATTAAATAAGAAGCACGGATTAAAATCGATTAAAAACTTATGAGAATTAGACTTACACTATAGCGCCGTGACACTTTTATATTAAACTATTAACCTTTAATAGAAATACAGAAATACCAATTGCTGAATTGCGGTAGTATTTATGAAAAAGAATATAGCCTAAGTTACTTTCACAATCGAGACGAATGAAATAATACCTCATAATGTTGATTGTCAAGGAGTGTAGGCTTTAAAGTTTGGGTTCCTAACCCGAGGTAATTAATTACCCCACAGGTCTAAATCAGCTATTTAATGAGGATAACGAAGAACGCAATTATTAGTATCGTAAAATAAGATACAGAAAAAATGTGTTGATTGTTTTGATAATATTTTAAAGACGGGGTAAAAGTTTTCCTCATAAGTCACGGGGGTAACAATATTGAAAAGGTTAGGAACCATTGCTTTAGAAGCCAAAGATGTGGATAATACTTGTGTTTAAAAAACATTACTTGCGTAGATAAGTACAAAATTCAGGATGTCCTTTCTAAGTGTTAGTTACTCTGTGGCAACAAATAAGCAAAATGTTAAGTTATTTGCACCATGCTCGTAGATTTAACTGTGAAATTGCATTTTCATTTAGTTTGAGAATAACTTGTAATGTTTTAGAATTTCGTGTTCGTTATACGATTCGAGTGTTCGAGCCTTGCAGAATTACTTTTTTGCATAATTTATATAGAATGTTATTTTGATTCAAATTATTGATTTTAATTTTGTTCGAGCCTCGCAGAATTACTTTTTTGTATTATGGAATGTTAATTTGATCAAATTATTGATTTTGATTTTGTTTGGTTGTCTTTACTTTAATAAAAAAAAATTAAATAAGAAGAAATAACTGATTGGGACATTGAGTATTTTATAAGTAATGTTTGTCACGATGTCCATGGGCGACAAGGGAAAGTGGCAATAACACTGTAAGTTCATTTGTAATAAATACATTACTGTCTTATACAAAGTCACTAATTAAACCGGTTACTTAAAAATCCTCGCTGTCACATTGAGCAGTGGAAAAAAAAGTTGGGCAGTAAAGATTTTTTGGATAGTAAGTAAAAAGTGTGATAGTAAAATTATGAGCAGTACTAAAAATACGAAATGCCGGTTATTTCATGGGAGCCACTTTAGTAAATAACTGAGCAGTATACATGAGCATTGAACTGTCAAATAAACACAAAACCAGAGATCAAACCTGGATCCCTTTCGACATCATCTCGGTTATCATAGCAGGCTTCGTAAATTCTTAAAACAATAATTATTGTTCTTAAAAGTTGCGTTAATGATGAGGCAACATTCAGATTGGTATTACAACAATGAACGAGCTATTAATGTTGCATATGCATGAGTGTTTTGGCATTTACTGACAATCGGTTTTTATACTTTTTAATATGCGAAGGATTTGAGTTACGAGTTACGGTTACGCATTATGGGTAAGGTTATTGAAGATTATAAATAAACGAATAACGGTACTCACTTATAGCCTCACCAGGCAAAACCGTCACCGATGAGTTGCCAACCATAATCAAAGTAATATATCAATATTTATAGCTCTTCTACAGTGCGATAGAAACACGTAAAATATTCTTTAACTCAATTACTCTCGATGTAAACAAGGCGATACGTAACATTGTTTTTTTATTAAAAAAAAATAGGGAATTATTATTCTTCTAACTCGACAAAGCGGCAACATTTTTAGATAAAAATTGATTAAAATTGTAATTTGTGTGTTACGTAACGCTTAGGGGGAGGGGGTACAATCTTTAATTCGTTACGTAATTTGAACTCTCCTTTACAGCTAACGATATCATCAACGACATCGTGTCGTAAGTAATAGCCGACACGACCATATATCATTTATCATCATTTATTCACACTAAACTATGAATGTAAAATATACCGTCTTTGAAAACCGTCACGGAGTAGGTACTACCCCAGTTACTTAACAAATTCTATAGCATTAGCCAAGTATGCAAAATTATGTTCATAGCGTAATTCAACCCACATAGTTAAGATCTATGATTAGGTAAATCTAAGCCTTATTAAGGTAACTTTTGTGTGTGAAATCTATCCAAATTAATAAACGAAAACTAAAAAAAAACTGAAATAATTAAGGGGGATTTAAAAAAAAAGTATATTATAGTCTGTGTCACTTACACAATTAAGATAAATTCTAACACCCTATATATTGAAATCTGTTAAGCCTTAACTGTAGAGCGTACCAAAGATGAGTCGTTGACATTGCCATTTTCCAGCCAGATTTATCGACTGAGTCTATAATCTATTGTTCGAGCTAGGGTCAAAACTCACTATAGACCGGGTCTTATAGTTGAATGTATTACACACAGACCCATAAAAATAATAGAGCCTTCGAGCCGAAAAGTGACGAACGTTAATATGTAGCAATTCGACTAGGTATATGAAGTCCACCGCTTGGTAGTATACGGCGAGTGACAGATTTTTGTGCGTCACTTATTTAGTAGCAATTGTATGTAAACGCACTGTCTATTTTTTATTTGGGTCTGTATTACATTTACCACTGAATAAGTTACCTACTGGTCAGATGCAGTCACAACTCAGTGACATTAATAGAACAAGTTTGGTATGACTCACTTTAATACTTAAATTAGCACTTAGCAACAATTAGGTACAGTTCTCTGTATTTTTACCCGACTACGCCAGGTGAATGGAAATATTTTTCGGGGGTATGTGTTTGGGGGTAATTACCCCCAGGGGTAAATCAGCTATACGGGGGTAACGAAAGACCTAATTATTAGGATCGTAAAAAAATACAGAAAAAGTGACTTGCATTTTTTGATAACATTTTAAAGACGGGGTAAAATCAGTTTTCCTCATAGGTCACAGGGGTAACGATTATTAAAAGATTAAGAACCACTGTTGTGGTCTTACTGGCTTGAAGTATTTCAACATATTGGTGACATTAGAGTCGTTTCCATTGTAAGTGACATAGGCTATCATTTTTGTTTAATGTATGTTTTATTACTATACAGAGATTATAACTTTCATAAACACTAATTTACTTAAACATGGTCATAATACGACGATAAATAAACGTTCTACGAAGAACTTTCATTTGCTTTAACTTCTAAATTTATTACGTTGCATTAACACTTTAGTCTGTTTTGTTATGCGGTATAATTTGTCCGGGTTACCCTGCATTTGTCCTAGATCCGTCCGGGTACTAGACTTCGGCGTCCTGGTAAGGTTTTCCAGAAGCGTCCGGGATAAACAGGGGCATTTTTTGTACTCGGGAAATACCAAGAAATTAGAGTATAAACAACTTCCTTCGTAATCAGATATCGGATAGGTATCAATTTAGACTTAATTAAAACATGAAATTTGAACTACGAAGTATTAAATAAAGTAATAACTATAAAAGTCAATCATGAAATTCGAGAAGATTTTTAGATGGCGCCAATTGGCTGGCGGTTCAGGGAATAACCAAAAAAATACTAAAACATCCAAGGGTTGCAAAATTTTTGTCCTTGTTGTGAACGTGACCGTCCACGTCACGTCACGTGACGTCAGCCCTATATTATTGGTGCTTGGCTAAGAAGAGGTAAGTATTAAAGATAATGAGTCCTGGTTCTCAAGGCCCAGCCGGATGGGAAGTTGTTTGGCGGCTGACTCATGCAAGAGGGTGGTCGGTAACCAGAACTTTATAGAAAGAGTAGTATATTAGATAAAGGTAAGGATAGATAAATCTGCTGGTTTACCTAGAACAGTTTAATATAATTAAAAATGACTTATAATTCTTCGATCTGAGTTTCATGCTCAAGATTTTTTTATTTACATGTTCCCCTACTATGATAAATTAGTCTGTGGCATCGGCCATTTTGCTTGTCCGTTCACTCCCCGCCTGTCACATTCGGATAAATTAGCGCGAAAACCGAAAGTCCAATTCAGTCGTGTTTCACGAACGGATCGCGGAGCTATCAAAACGCGCGCGCTTTTTGGTTTTTTATTTTTCTCTTCATCGGCACTCGTAAGGTGTTTGAAAAATGAAGTTCCTGGTAGCTTTTGCCGTTATTGCCATCGCCTTAGCCGCTGAGGAGGCGAAAGAAGATGACAAATCGAAAACTTACAGAAGGCTGATCCCAGCTGATGTTTTAAGAGGTCAGTGCTTTGTGTGGAATTAAAAAAAAAATTATAAGTGGCCAACATTTTTAATACAAAATTAAATGTTGATCATATTTTAAATAATTTTAAATAGAATTTAATCAAGTCAGAGTTTATCAAGCATTTACATAAATAATCAAAATTTCCTATGCTGAATAACTAATACGGAATGAAATGGCTTACATTAATTTATTTAAAAAAGATCTGTTAAGTACCTAATTAGCGTTAGAATTAAATTGCATTCTGTACAACTGATTGTAATAAGTAGTCCGTGAAATGAAACGTGTAAAAGTATCTACTTAAGTTTTTTAATTTTATTTTACGCAAACAATTTTAATCCGTCGACTTTAGTATCAATTTAAATAGTATAATCACAATTATTTTCAAACAAAAATTTTCATTTTATAATAATTGTTTGAGTTGTGGAGTCTTTTTATTTCCGAATATTTTCCATAAAATGTGCTTATTATTTTATGAACGCATTTAGCCCAAGATTTTTAAGAAAAAATGCAATGTTTATTTCCATTAAATCTAAATTAACATTTACATTTCATATTTGAGTATCTTACCTACTTAGTAGAAATAGCTATCATCAATAATACTTTTTTTTCGAAATTGTTTGTAATTTTTTGTAACTAATAACAAAGTGACATAACATTTTTTATGACTCTTTGTTAGATTGGTACAATAAATATTGTTATTAACCGATCAATTGTGCCAAATACATTGAAATAGCTGTAATCGTAACAAGCTTGATATATTACTATCTCGCAAGTTGCGTGACCAAACTCGATTATTCACAAAAAGTGAAATATGATAGTGTACAATCACTTCTTTTTTTCTTTTTAATGCAAGCATCACTGGATTTTAAATTACGAACGTGGAAGTTGTCTTTTACATAACTGGTTACAAATTTTTTGCCGCCATTCTGTCTTATTTGTTAAACAGATTAAATAAACCGTAGATTGAATAAGAAAATATCATTTATGTAATCGGTTTTGGATACTTTTTTACTTTGTTCTCCGATAGTGTAAAAAGTTAATTGTTTTTATAAATTAATTTAAATACCAACTGCTATCTAATGAAAATATTGTTTCGTATATTTTGTAAAAAATAATTAATACATTTTCACAGTAATATCATAAAAAAATATAATAATATAGGTAGTTAGATATCTACCTCATTTTAAACTGTATATAGTTATAACTGTATATAGTTTTTTATCGTATAAATTTAAGTTTTCCTCTATCATTTTACGATATGAAGTTCAGTTTATTAATAATTAAAAATATAAATTGTTTTAACTATTTAATAATCATAATAAAATGAACAACAAACGGACTTAAGCTGATTTAATGTGAAATATGTCTGGTACCTAAGTGCCATAATGTTTGTATATAAAAAAAATAAGCTAATTATACGTTATGTAAACACAGTACTAAAAATCATAGACTAAAAAAAGAAAAAAAAACAGATCCTTGTATTAGGGATAGTGGACCCGCCCTCGCTTCGTTTCGGGAAACCTACGCTGAAACGAAAGTAAAAAAAAGTAGCCTAAGTTACTCCTTGATACATCAGCTGTCTGCCAGTGAAAGTCCCGTCAAGATAGGTCCAGCCGATTCAGAGATAGCTAGAACCGGCTAGGTTCAAATAGACAGACAGACAGACAGACAAAAAAATTTTTAAATGTCATTTCGGTATGTGTATCGTGTATACATACGTATGCATTTAGTAAAAAGCGGTATGCATGTAGTATATAGATTGATGATGATTGATTGATTAATTTTTTTTTGCATTTTTTTGTATTTTAGATCCTCACTGTTAATTCATAGCTAGCTACCCGCCCGCGCTTCACTTTGGACAAAATATAGCATGTGTACTTACTTACTCGTATAAAGTTTAGGTATTTTTGGTTCAAAGTTTCTTCCCTGTTT
>LGAG01000268.1:265332-296184 GCA_001278395.1 Lerema accius | reverse complement strand
TATTTACTGCTTAGGATTATGTACAATTTGTTTTTTATAAACAAGGTAAACTTACACAACACGGTGTTGAAAACGCTGCAAATGTTATAATTGCAGCCACTCAGTTATTCGGCCCACGTGCGTCCTACGTGAGTTTGTCACCGGAATTGGGTCATAGAATGAATAAGACGATAAACTGACTACAAGATGTTATATCACAACAACAGCTGTGGTGTTATCTCATAATATAAATTAATTCCATATGCTACTTACTTTTAATTTCATCAATAACTATTCCCAAAAAAAAACAATATCAAATATATTATTATTGTGATCTAAATTAACTAAAAGGAATAAATAAGGTCCAAGAAATCACCCTTGTCGGATCCCTTAAATGATTTATGAACCGACGCAATAAATCGTGTTACATAAAAGTGAAATAAATCTGATTTTGATTGACTTATACCGGTGTAAGATATACACATCCTAACAATTTATATCGTAACTTATAATTGCCTCAGCAATTACATTTTGATGCCAAATGCGAGTGAAGGAAACAAGTACGCAATTAGGAGTTAATGAATTATGTAGAATGTAACGATGTTTGTTAATACTTTGCTTACTACTTTAATATGGCAAATGAGTAATATATATTGATTGCTTTTTAGAAATGTTTTTGAAACGCTATAAGATATTGAGAACGAATTTTAATCTGTGTGATTTAATTTAAGACTTCAGATTGTCAATATTTATGGCTATTGATTTACAACCATACTGATTTTTTTTTCTATTTTTAATATTGATTTTTTAAGCACCATTATACTTTTGCTACCATATTAACTAGAATAAGTCATGTGTCAAGTATTGCAGCAATCACTAACAATACAGACTGAACACTATAGGTTACCTAGATCGTGAATAGGTTTTGTGTAGTTGACCGTGAGCTAAATTTAAAGTTTAGAATGGAAGCTTACAAAGCATAAGGCCTGGCCGACAATAAAGCACATTGTCGACGGAGAGCTCATTAAAGAAAGATTCTTACTCCATCATCGTGAAGAAACTGGAGTCATTCGAATGATCTGGAACAAATTTAAAATTCATATTGTATACACAGCTATTTCAGACCTCCAAAATACTGGCCGTCAAGAGATATCACAAGCACTCATTGTATAGTTTAATTAACAACGATTGAATGTGGTCGTTGGTCAAATTTTAATTACCTACATTAAAATTTCGCCTAGTTTTTATAGAAATTTACTGAAAAAGAGCGTGTTTTTTTTAAATTGCCACAAAGTTATAAGATGGAATGTCTTAGAAAGGATACTTAGTTGCTTGTTATTTATTAGCATATTGTAAGAACAGAACCTTATCGTTGCATTGTAGAATCACGATTACTATGTTATAAATTAACATTTAGACAGGGATTTATTTAATGGTGTTAAATGCTGCACCTTTGGTGGAAGATTCAGATTTGCTTCTCAGAAAATTCCTTTGGAATAAATTTAAATTCCAAATTAGTTTTAGTTCGAGTCTACGAACAAGTTTATACGTTAAATATTTGCAGTACAAGAACTGCAATTAGAGATTATTGACGCATACCAACTGACGGTTAGAAAGTAAAAGTTAGTCAATACGTAGTTGCTTTAGAAATTAACTTATGGTCGTATTTATCGATGAAATGAGTATTAACTGACGTAAGGTGATTGTTTAAATTTGAAACACTCTCTTAGAAGGCAATAAAGTATATAAAATTATTAATGTTAACAAAATATTTTAACATTTTAAATTAGTATTTTATTAAGACGACACGTATTGCTGAACGGCTACCATACTAGATTGCCATTTAATGTTCCGTTTCCAGCGAGGGAGTGGAACTAGTTGAATGGGATTTTAAACCTTTAAAATTGCAACTTGAAAACAAAGAATCCTGTGCAGCTATCAGTCTATAGCCTCACCTGTATACGTATTAATAATCTGTACTCTTCCACAGATTTCCCTGGCATGTGCTTCGCGTCAACCCGCTGCGCTACAGTGGAACCTGGCAACACCTGGGACCTGGCTCCCTTCTGCGGCCGCAGCACCTGCGTGGTCAGCGAGGACAAGCCTCCCAGGCTGCTCGAGCTGGTTGAAGACTGCGGTCCTCTTCCTCTTGCCAACCCTAAGTGCAAGCTTGATACTGGTAAGAGTACTTTTGATTTTGTCATGGTTAGGTAAGGTTTGACAAAGAAAGGAAAAGTTTGAATTGGAAGTAGGGTTGTCTATACAGAGTATACATGCAGATGCATAAGATTTGAGTCATAGACATTGTGGGGAATTTAAATGGAATTTGGTTGATCGAAAGGTGGGTATCTAAGAATTTATTTTACAGTTCTAGAAGGGTAGTTAAAGGCAATGACGTAGGCTTGAATTCAATTAAGCTATTCAAATATTCTGGAACATCACGATGCTCAGCAGTGAGTGTACAACGAAGGACGAGGTGGATTACAATATAACCTTTAAGGACAAGGATTCTGGTGATATAGCCTAATTCGTAATCAGAGTGTAATGAACAAGGGTAATAGATTTCGAATGCAGTTCAAAGTTCCCAAATATACCAAAGATTTTGGGAACCAGAACTCTATACAACAGCAATGACTGTTCTCATTGTAGGTGATCCTACTAATCTAGTAAGACTAGACGTACGTACTAGATGTAGGTACCTGTAATAATTTCATTACCCTCGTTTCTAAAGGCTGTGTGGGTGTGGTTGACTTACTTTATCTACTTATGCAATCATAGCTAAGCCCTAGAATCATATTCCAGTCTAAACTTTATATCGTTAGCGTCTGTTAGGAAAATTATTTTTATTTGGCGAGATACGAATGCTAAGTTAATAAATGGATATCTAACGTATTCCTCTGTAATAAATAACATTTGAAGTTTTTATTGTCGGATACTTCCAAACCATTAAATTACACAACATGTAAATATCCGGTATTTTATCTGTAGCATTTAAATGAGATGGAATCTATTGATCTAGTTTGGCTTATGTTACGAAATCTTTATCAAAATGTCATCGTTAATGATCATTAGAATATCAGCTCAAGACTTATATAATATCGATAGCACATATTTTATTAAGCAGGTGTAACTTTAAAACTGTTTTAAGTATTACTTTAGTCAGCGTTTACTTCCCTGTATTACTTAAACTTTTGTAGTTTGATGAAACCTATACCATATACTTTTTTTAATTACAGAAAAGACCAACAAGACCGCTCCCTTCCCTGGTTGCTGTCCAATCTTCACTTGCGAGGATGGAGTCAAGTTAGAGTACCCTGAACTCCCCACTCCTCCCGCAGAAGACGCGAAGCCAGAAGAAGAGAAGAAGGCTTAAATTAATTTAAAAATAAAAATAAGTTCTTATTTCAAACCAGTGAACGGTTCCTGAATGCGGCCGTTAGAAAGCGCGGCAAATGACAGTTCCAAATTTAAAATCGTTCACACGCAATTGATACGCCGCTTCAAATTTGTTTTAATTGGAATGAAGGAAGTGAATAGAATAAAAACTGAAATGCTTTATTTATAAATTACCGACAGATAATATATTACTCATGATACAATCATTTGTTGTAAATATTCTATTTTCGAAATACCGTTACTGGCTGATAACAATGGAAATACAATGGCTCCAAATTCAAAGCCACTTCCCATTTCCTGTTCTTTATTCAAATAAAAGTTAACTATGACAAATTTCTGTCGGTCCTTTGTGAAAGAGATGGGGCGAAATAGTTTATAAAAATCAATTTTAAAATATTTACATGTGATTGTCGACTTTTTAGAAGTTTAACAGCTTTTTTACTTGAATACCTGCCTATTATAAGGTTTGTGATATTGATACATAAATAATAGAAAAGTTATTCAATAAAAAATACAAAATTTCTATTTGTGACTTTTATTTATTCCTTGTTTTGCCGTCGCTGTAAATAACCAAATAATACTTGTTTTCTTTGATTTTGTTCATCGAGTTATTAATTACTCGTGACCACCAATTTAGATCTTGCAATATCGACGACGATATTATAGTCATACTTATATTTATCATAATTATCGTCTTCTTTTACGTTTAGATATTTACAGCGTTCCACTTCTTTAGTATATAGCCAGCCGTATTCGACGGCAGGGCATGCCGAGGTAAGTAAGCCTACGAGGCGGGCAAATTCTCTGACTTTACAACGTTTAAGTATTTTAAATTTATCTATTTCTTTTTTAATCTTTTGAATTTTTCGTCAGGCAGAGAAACTTGTAATTCCACAATGTCAATTATAAAACCCAGGAATTTACAAATTGTTTTAGGATACAGTGTGCTTTTCCCTTTGTTGATAATAAAGCCTAAAGAATGTAGAATCCCAGAAATTTGGTTCTAAATCCTAGAAGTAATCCTAGAAATTTGGTTTGTGGGAGGAAGGTTTGCTACTCCCCCCTACCTTTTCCCCCCCTCCGCGACCCTGAACGCCGGTACCGCATGTCCATAGCCAACCCCGCAACACTTATTTTTTACGCATGAAATTAATTATGTATTCAATAAAGTGATAACCCCACAGGTTAACCGCAGTACTACATAATTTTGACACGCGTTATAATATATGCACTTACTAACCTTCAATACAAAATAATTGTTCCTGATATTGCTGCGAGCGGGCACGAGGTGCACGACGACGATGACGACGTGGGGGACAGGCGGTGGCGCGGCGTGCGTTGTCGTTCTTTCCGGTGGGCGCGCATCACTTTTTCCTCTAACTTTTTAGCTAACGATTCATAATTGGTAAGTTCCGTACGAGAGCGTTTTCCCATTTTGCTGCGCGACTTGAGTTCACGTGCGAAGCGGCGGAGCACTGAACTGTGAATGACTATTGCGCCCGGGCAAGACTAGAAAGCTAGAGATACCCGCAAAAAAGCGGGTTCTTTTTATTAACTACCTCAAAAATCAGTGCGAATAGGCGACACCGTATGTGTTACTACATGTATACCTAATGCTAATCTCGAGGACAAAGCTCGAGTATAATTCCAAATTAATAGGCACTTTTTTGTAGTCAAAGAACAATATGCATGCTACGAAATTTCAAATAATATGATTGTGAGTGTCAAAAAATATGATACCAATGACATACACGACACGATATACGACTATCCATTTATAACAAAGTAGATACAAAATAACAGAGACCCCAAAATTAACTCAATATTTTATTGGGAATAATTAGTTTCATAAGTATAATAAATACACAATACATTATGATTATCAACACTTTATAATACGTATATAATTATACATCTAATAATTAAACTAAAATACAAGAATACTAGGAAAAGATTCGTAGCAAAGAATTTGTTTCATTGTTCCGGCAGAACGGAATAAAAATGAAACACAAAGAATTTTCGACCAAAAACGCAACAATCTATAATTTTTAACACATTTCAACGTTTTATTCTAAACTAACACTGACCTTAATTATATGATATTACATTAAAACACGATATTTTCTTTAACTATACGATAAAATAATCATCTATCTTGGTAAAATCACAATTGTCCTAAGTTATAACATTTAATACATAATTTTATAATTATATTGCACGATTTAGACACTGAATGCGATTACTTGAATACATTTCTAGTCAGCTAAAATCAAAATACTGGATGTCAATAAAATGCGTATACTAGGTAATCAGGGTTTCAAAAAGTGACAATACTAATTTTTTTTTATCAACAACGCCGTAAATAACACAAACCTTTGCTTAAGATACTTTTATAATCACATCTTTGTGTATTTATTTTAAACACACAATGATAACAGATTATTAATAGTTTTACTATGAGTATTAGTAATTTTAAATTTTGGGTCATTGTAAAAAAGAATATTTTAATTTCAAAATTTATTATTTAATATTACTCATGGCAACATTGTACGGTTTCACACAGTCAATGTATGAGTAATTTTTTTTCTGTAATAGCTTTATTTATTGACTGAAAATAAACAAACGGTTATCACATTCTAAAGCTAACATTTATTATTTTAACTAACAACATAGCTCCTAACTTGTTATGTCCATTAATGTTATGTTAAAAAGGCGTTGTATATTTTGAGTCTGTTGAATTCAAATGAAAACAAAATGGCCGACTTATACAACAGGTAAAGCGCGGGAAAACTCTATTGAAATAATAGTTATAAATGTAAAGATTTTATTAACAGTAATAATAAATTTGTTATAAAATTAATTTAATTAATAACGTCATTAAAGTACATAATTATAGACTAAGAATGCTAGAATCTCGTGCTATGAAGAATAGATGGATATATAAATAATTCTATTTTTGTATGATAGTAAAAATAATTTAGAGTATGCAGCGAAAAATAGAGTCATCTCTTTCATTATTTAGTTTTTCATGAAAATATATCTTTTTAAGGCTTTAAAACGAAACATTTTGATATGTTCTAACATTGTACATCATCATATATATTATTGAATAAAAAGCGTATTTTTGGAAGATAATTTAAAAAACAAATATTTTAAAATCCATTGTGCTAGGGCAATGTTTTTTTTTAATTGGTTTAAAAGCAAAATAGAGGTAGTAAGTACACTGGAAGTTTTGGAGTAATTTAAAAAGTTTACAACTAAGATTTCTTTAAACTCGAACATTGCATAACGTCGCAAGTAAATATTTCTATTTCTATGTACATTTAGATTAATTCCTCTCATTTTGACCTTTCTTTTTATACTTACAATATTTTATTCACTACATTATTCTGGATATGCTTTCCAAAAGATGACATTTGGTTTACACTTTTTACTAAAAATGTCTTCAATAGAAAATAACAGCCTTGATGGATGAAGATGGATTACAAACTTTATATAGCTTACTATAACTTAAATATAAATAATAATTCCTGTATATACCATTATTCTGGTAGTTTTATATTCTGTGTATAAGCTGGGACATCATTTCCACTTTTTTCTTACTGAACTGGCTGACCAATTTTTTAAATACAGCAATATATTTTAAAAACAAAGCAATCGTTGTGTGGTATAATACCACAGATTCTAATAAAAGAGTGAACAATATGTGTCAATTTTATGCCCTTTGGAATATTGATTATAACCGTACAGACTGGTATATAATTATGATATATATCTGACTGGTATATATCTGAAAAGTTTAAAAAACAGACAGTAGTTAAATAACTGTGGGATATTTGTGGCTATTAGAGAACATTTGGATGGATGGATATTTGTGGGTATTAGAGACCATTTGGATGGATGGACAGGAAAGGCGTTGTTTTACATTGCTGACATTTTTAGTCGGTACGTCATAACATGAGCTTATAATATCAAGCTAGCATATTAAGTTAAATTACTATTAAAATGCGTAGCAAAAATAATTTTGAAAGCGCGGTTATCTCATCCAGATCATAGATAAATGTACGTCTATCCTTGCATTTTAAATTCAAGAGTAAAAAATATAGTTTTAGCCTTTAGCTACGATGGTTAATAATCTTCACATTTTATTAATTTTAAAAACACTGATTCTATACAACATACAACATCAACGTCTGAGCCGTAATTCTTATTACTAAAACCTTGTAACGGCCATCTTTAAAATATTAAAAAATTTAATATGATATTGGTTACATTATAAGGCTAAAAAGAAATTTGCTTAAAACACCTAGGTAGGTATTGTAAAAAAATACGGTCATCAGTAGGGAAAAAAATAACATTAGATACCTACTAAAAATATTTTAAAGCTGGTAAATTTTATAAAAACCTTCTCAAACATTGTTTTTCATAGCTTCTAAGTAGATACGAAGAAATCTTGTTGAGTTCGATCAAAATTGGTTTACGTTTGGAAAGTAGGTATTGAAAAACGTATCAAGTTTTTGCTTATAAGTAGTCAATGTCAATAATTTTTGCTTATGCTTTACTTTTTATTTTTTACAAGATTGTTTTATTTTTAAACTTGCCTTTTTGATACCTTGTAAAGTAAAAGTAGAATGATTTGGTCGTTATAAATTTGATAATATTTTTATAATAGGGTTGTTGCTAGTTGAACAATATGCGAATATTATTTGACGATCTTTGATCTTAATATCCTTTTTTGTTAATTGTTTCCAATATTTTAAAGATGGCCATACCAAAGTAACTTATGAGGTTACTAGTCTATCGATATTCGTTATGAATGAATAAAATAAGTAGAAGTATTATATTTTTTTGTCTTAAATTAACAATAAAAACATTTATTCTGTCTGTCTTAACGCAATAATAAAAAAACTGACTTTCTTGCATTTTTGCCATTATTGTGATAGATTCGGATTACTGCATTATTGAAATTGTCATAGTAAATTGTGTAGAAAATTGAAAAAAAAAATTGGATCAGATTTTTTTATTGAAAGCAACATTTTATAACTTTAGCCATCATTTTTGTTGACATATGTTGAATATTGTTAAATTAACCGTTATCGTTAAAAGAACTAAAATTATTAAATTACAAAAATTAGCGAAAGTATAAAACACGTCTTACAATTGACGAATATCGACAAATCAGTGATAAAGGACTCAGATATTAATCTATGTCTAAGATAACTATTAGTATCTTAACAAACGATCTAAATTTCTAAAATATTTGTTGGCATTATGATCTAAAATCGGGTTACCAAGCTCGGTTATCGGATTAAAAACAATTCATTTCAAAATTTGCGTCTTTTTCTTTTTCAAGTACACGTTCTGAAACTTATTTTTAAATAGACACTGATCTGCCTAAAGTCTATAACAACAAGCTATTTTATATCTATAAATATACTACGTTCCTCTATAAAACTTTTATAAATGTATACAATTTTATTTTGAATTTTGATGATTAAACGGTCAACATCGAAATAAGTACCATGGAATGTAAGCTTAACATTTTAACAACAAGCATTAATTCCTAATTTATTGATAATTTAATAACATAATTATTTGATCCATGTATTGCAAAACAATTTATTCATTTTATTTGTACTGAAATTGTTATTATCAAATAAAAAAGTCAAAAAGCTTAAATTTAGCTTGCCCTTTCTCGTAGGTAATATACTCCCCTAAAATTGACCAACCTTTTCTCCTATTCCATAACAATTATTTTTAATTTAGAATTTTTGAATATTCTTATACAATTTTAATTTTTTTCAATGAAAAATAAAACTTGGAATTTTGTGTCAAAATATAGAATTTTTGCTTTTTGGCAGTTGTATACGTTTTTGATTTGTAATCTGTATACAAATTTTATAAAACTTTTTATTCAGTAACCAAAATAATTACATTGACATTTTAACAATTCATTGAGCAACATGAATGATTGATGATGAATTTAATTTTAATATTAAACGTTCAAACGTTTTAACAAAAGGCTAATTAAACCAAATTTTCTACTCTCTTTGTGCGATGTGAACTCGACTTTACGATTTCTACATTTAACAATAATTCCTTATTAATTTACGTCTAACAATTCATTAAATCTCTTAACATCGATTTCCAACTCTTAATAATAAAACGTCAATGATTCATTACAGTTCGAAAGATGGCGCTATGTTTTTCGCGGGATTTTCGAAAAAAACATCTGTCAAATTGACAGCTTCAGAGATTGGTGAAACTTATTTTCTTTTTTAACTATATTATGTTCAAGCACACAATGTTTTCTAACATTTTAAATAGTTTTCGATACAAATAGACACTGATTTTATAATAAAATACATGCAATTCCGTAAACTCCTAATCCTGTACTACACATAAACACTATTTTATAGATGATAATTACATCTATTCTATAACGTGTTAACTGCGATTACCAATTAAAAAATCAAAACTTAACAAAGATTTTGTTGTGAGAAAGAGACAGCAAATCTGAGTAGCTTGTCCTTCTCTCACAATATTACTATTTTTCTTTTCTGATGTGAATTACACTTTTTTTAATCTCGCCATAAAAACATTTCTAACAATATTAAAATTGCTTAGTTCATAAAAATATTTTATTGTTCAAGGGGGCAATCAAATTAGCAATAAAAAATGGTTCAAATTATGAAATAAAAATAAAAAAAATACGCAATTAAAAACATTTTCGCAAAAGAATCATTTTCGAAAAATATGATCACTTCACACTGAAACTCTTAAGAGTGAACATAGCCGATCTTGACAACGCAATCAGGTGAACATTCTCAAAACTTTTAGAAACATCTGTAGAAATATAAACATTTGTCGGTATAAAACTCTTGTTGCTGTTAAAAAAAGTCTTATTAACAGAAGAGTTCATTCCAAACGCACAGCGCCGAAGTTCGCAAGATCGTAAGAAGATAGAAGAATTAACCTGTGCCTTTAACTTTTAACCGCTCAGTCTTATGACGTTTTTGTTAATAACTTCTTTTGTTAACTTTAAAACAATTACTCGGGTTTGAGGCGATGCCACTGAACGATGGTCTGTCGTGGTTTCGTTATCATGTCCTGCCAGTGTTTTGTTTCTGTGGCTCCAGACCCGTTCTTGCCTGAAAAATAAGTTTATAAACATTTATTCAATACTTTTACTCCAGTAAATATCTTAAATATTAAGTTTATGGATAATACGAGTATTAACCTTCACAATGTTAAAGACAAACACAAAATCAATTTGGTTGTGTATTCTATAATAACTCGTATGTATATGAAATGTAAAATGATTTGTGTGAGCCAAATTGTGAACCGAATAAATAAAAAAGAACTTGTACCTAATCGTTAAAAGAAAAACAAAAAACTCGATTGTACAAAATTACTTTAAAAAGTCTTAGTCTATGTCACTGACAATTGAGACAAATCCAACGACACCCCATATTTTGTGTTGCTATCCGTCAAGGCGTTGGGGTTTGTAGGGAAGGCCAAAAAATGGACATACATACATACAACCACTCGAAAAACTACCTTTGTTACACAGAAAAGAAAAAACAAAAAAAGAAACATTTTTACCCACAAAAAGAAGAGAAAATTGTAAAGTAAACAGATATTTAAATAAGTAACAACAAACCGAACTCAACAAATAATATAACGTAGGTACGTACTAAAGTACTTTTTACTCACCAGCAAGCAATATTCTGCCAATCAGTTCATTCCTCCCGATGTTATCGAAGTCCATGACCTGTACGTCCAGGGAGCATTCCCTGATCTTCTCCCAGGGCACGTTGAAGGAGAAAGAGTCGTTAAACACAGGGTTCAGGGTGCATTTGAAGATCGCCGTCTTGCGTTTCTCTATGCGTTTGTCGCCGAATTGCAGCCACACCTTTACATAGGGGTCTGGAAGGAGGAAAATACACAATATAATTCAGTAAATGCATGTCAGATAATGTTAGATAAAAAATAAGGTTAAACTATTTGTTTAAAACCAGCTAAGTGCGAGTTGGAGTCGCGCATGAAGGGTACCTTTTGTTGTGATTGATGATAATGAAAAAAAATACAAAAAAAACACGTTTATTGTATGGGGACCCTTTAATTTTTTTTTTATTTGTTGTTATACCGTTAATACATAATTTGAGAAAATTCCAGCTTTCTAGCTATCACGGTTTATGAGATACCTACAGCTTGGTGACAGACAGATAGACAGCAGAATAAATGATTTTAAATTTTAAGGTTAATTTTCATTCACCATCGGATGCCTCATTTCATTGAGCGTTAGGAACGAGCTTTTATTTAGCACATTAAAACGCCTCAAGGCGTTTCCAAAGTAATATTCCCAACACAATCCTATCCCATTACAAGCCTTGCTTAATTACGGTAAAAAGATTACCTAATCTCTCGAGAAATTAAAAATCTCAGCCATTTTTTTGTAAAACATTTCATTAAAAACCCTACCAATAGACTTGGCCGTGATAAACTTTAGAAAAAGCTTTAAAAAGGCCCGTGAAGGCCGTAAAAAGACGAGATTAGTGTCAACTGGCCTAAGATAAATAATCTTGCAAACGATCATTAATCCATAAAATCCTGCTATATTTCAACCGGCCTACTTTTCCTCGTTTTCCCAAGGGTGTATAGGGTTGTCAAATTTTATAGGGCGCTGAAAAAAACGTATTTCTTCATTATAATAATATCTTTGTGTAACCTTGTTCCCAATAGCGAAATAAATCATCTGTATGAGAATTACGTAAAGGGATGTATCTTAATTATGTATATTCTGTAATATGTTTTGTATTCGTAGGTATAAAATAAGTATTGATGTTCATTAGAATAGTGGAGTGGTATAAATGTATTTATTAGGGATTTATTTATATTTATAGTGAGCTACAATCCGGCTTAGTCTAGATTAAAATATTTATACGTTAGGAGTAAAACGTCGACGATTAAATTCAATAAAGTCCCTAGCTATTACATTCCGTGTAATATTATATTTAAATGTAATATTAATAATAGACCACTATTCATACTCCAATAATGTTACAAATGAATAATTTTACTAATGACATTTCGACTCCATTATTCAGTGTCGGTTTCAAATTAATTATGAATTAATTAATCGTCGCTTTAGTGGTTAGGTACGGAAATAATCAAACGTAATATTTACTCTGTGAAACCGACTCAAGAAGATTATTACTGTATTATTTAGTTTTATTAATTACAAACCAGAATATCTGCTTTGTGGTCAAAATTCAACCGTTAGTCGTTATGTCAAATAATTGACAGGTTGGATATACCTGACTGGAAGATGTCATCGTCAAATGTCTATTGACGGGGTTATCCGACTCTCAAATGTGTGCTATATCCATTCATAAAACATGTGAGCGTGTGAGTTTTGTCTACAATGATCGATGGCCAATGCCATAACACATTAAGTTTTAGCCTTTCCAAGTTTTCTTATGAGACGAGAGAAATAATTAATTACTAATCTAATTAAAGATAAGTATACATAATTTAAGTAGGTGTCATAGATTGGAAACTGAAAACGTAAGTCAGTTTTCTTGCTTCAATAAAATAGATGTTCAAAAGAAACGTATATAATAGAAACTGTTTTACAGTCACAATTTTTATGTGATGATAATAACTCTATTGTTATTGAAGTATCTATTATTGAAGTATCGTATTGAAGTACCGTTTTCTCGTTTACCAGCCCTGAAGCAACTAGCCAGAAAACTCCAAATTGGAAGTCAGGCATCAGCTGCGATCTTGATTTATGAAGTTGGGGAGAACTTGTGGAAAGACGATACTATCATTTTAAATTGCTTATTTAATAACCATTTTCTGGAAATCGATTCGTTGTATCTTTGAAGTAACTTTCCCAATATTTAGTAGGTTTTTGAGACGAAATAATAAATATAACAGTTCCCTTCTTTAAATAACTGAGCAATACATGACACAGCTATACCCATTTTTTTATTTATTTAACTTAGGCTTAGCACAAAAACAGCCTAGTAAATGTTCGCGGCTACGTTCTCATAGATTGCAGAACTGTCGCAATTTCGTTATGTAAATAAGTCAACGTGGAAGCAAAAATATAAATCCTTTTTATTTCCTTCCTTTTTATCGTGACAATAGGAAATATTCTGAAAATAGTTTTTATCAATTCACTTTGCCTACCAATTTACGCGTAATATACCTTATATTTATCGGATCGTATGTATTTTATTTTGCGCTGGAATAAAAGCCTAAAGTAGATTTTAGTCAAAAGCATATTTTATGTTGTAGCAAAATTATTACAGTTACTAAAATTTTCATATTCCGTGATAAACTCAAAAACTAATTTCTGGACGTCAACGTCATTAACAAAACATAGTTTAAATTATATTTCAAGGTTTAGTAGTTTAGTTATACGAGTCAGTTAATTAGTCGGTTAAAATGTTTTTGTATTCCTATTTATATACTACCATAAAAGGAAATGTGACCTATTTTCTCATTTGGTACTAACGTTAAAAAATAATGAGAGACCCTTTATGACGAAGGTTCTATATTTATAAAAAATCCCCTCTTAGTGACACATGAGAGGGATTTTACCATATTTCGGTGAATCTTTTATTCAAACATGATCACAATCTGTGGAATGTTCCCAATGATCTTTTTTATCCTTTCAAAATCGCGGAAAACACGTCGTGCTTTTTTAAATCTCTTCAAATATGAACCCATGTTTTGCATGCATTAAATATGTATTCAATATTTTTTTTATTATTGAAAAATCTAAAGCTTTATCGTCTATTTGTTAATACACGAACGAAATATTTAATAAACGAAAATCCCAACTGCTAGATTTTCTTGGGTTATTGGTTGGATTATAAAACAAATTAAGTACAACATAATATATACATATATGTCTTTCAGAATTGAGACGAATCCAATGAAACCTCATTATGTTGAAATCCATTTAGCTATTTAAGCTGTAAAACGTGTCAAAAAGTCAGAAATACATACCTACTATGTTCGAAAAACTTTACCCTCCGTCGCAATCAAGTAAAAATAAGGTTAAGGTCTATAAATAAATAAATAAACGCTATCACACTCATACCCCCGCAGTCGGATTCCCTGTGGGGCATGGACAACACAAAACACATCACTAACCCATAACCCGAGAACAAACATTTACCTGTCACATACATATCTGCCCCAAGGAATCGAACCCGGGACCCCTAGCTTCGCAGGCAGGGTCACTACTAGGCTACGGTCGTAAGGACTTACCAGATTTCCCGTTAATATCCTTGGCTTTGAGATTCCTGGCTTTCAGCAGGGTGAGGGTCAGGACACTATTGCTGGGATGGTAGCACAGTGACGTCAGGAGCTCACCACACTTGTCCTTGGCTGGTGGCTTCAGAGCCTTCCAGAATGACGGCTTCTCGCTTAGATCCACCTGGAAATAACGTTCACTGAGTTAATTTAACTACTGAATAATTGTGGTCAAATGTTATTGAATGTGTCTGCTATGAGGAACTTTTCAGTAAGTTAACATAAAACCCCTCATGTTATAGGTAAATTCACTATCCCATTAAGGGGTTATAGGATAGGATATTAGCTATCAAATGAACCTTAAAGTTCTCATTATAAAAGAGTACAATTTTCGAGTAATTGAACTTTTTTCATTGTTTCTAAATCCTTGGGTTTGCGACTTTAAAAGTTATCAACAACCAAAAACAATGTATTTTAGAATAATATTTTTGATTTCTTTAACCCGGAGTTTAGAAGGAACTCAACCCATTTATGGTCTACTACTGAGCACGCACGGGTCTCTCCTCATAACTGAGGAGGCCTAAACCATACTCCACCACGCTGCTCCAGTGAGGATTGGCGATCACTAAAAGTCAACGCAAACGATTGCTATGAGCATTAAAGTAAGTAATACTGCATTTAAAACCTTGTGCTGTTAAAAGAGATTTAAAAAAGAGAAAATATTCTAGTACTTCGAAACACGTAACGTAATCTAGGTCCTTAACTTTTAGTATCAAGAAGAAACACGAAGACCAATTAAACCAAATTGCTGAACATGTGACTACGATTTTCAAACAGATTTTAACTTAACGCCTTAACAATTTCGCGAGCAAATTTTTCATTCTTTGCTCCGAAATTTGCTCTTTAGATTACTTACGTTTTATCGTTGTAAGGATATGTAAATTTGTACAGGCGCCGATCAACTAATTTCCATGTAAAATGTTGATAATCCCGAATTGTCTAGAGAAAATTAATTTCTCTATATGGGGAAATTCAAATATTGACGCGGCTTAGTTATTAAAGGTTTAATTTATTGTTTTAGAATAGAAGTAGAACTTTAAATATTTTGTTAAAAAATACCAGTTTAAGTAATAATAATTTCAATCATGACTACTTATAAATTAATAGCAAACAATCTGAAATGGACTATTAGGGCCCTTAAACCTGATGTTTTTTTGGATGACGCGCATCATTAAATCTACCATCATAATATCATTGATGTAGTATGTGAATAATTATAGTCTATTTAAAACTGTAGGCTTGCTAAACCGGATGCTTGATAAAATACCTAATCTCCCTCCCTAATAAATAATTTACCTGACATAGCGGAAGAAAGACCTCGCCGATAGAGTCATCCCTGGAAAATCGATCGTAGTCGAATACATGCAGATGGAGTACCTGTAAACATGTTGAGATAATTTATTGAGCAGGAGAATTTGTTAAGGAATATTAGACTATTTATTGAGCAGGATTATAACGTAAAATGAGGAGTAGGTACGTGATAAATGATATATCTCATTTTCTAGCTTGTATGTTTGTTTCTTTGGTGACGCATTTCCGTTTCATCGAGTTTCAATTTATGATTCTAAAGTTTTGCTTTAAAATGTTTCCCGTTTAGTGTTGGATAAATTATCGAGCGGTTCTTGCGAAAGATTACTTCCTCAGAAAAAAGGTAAAAAAATCGGAAAAATCGTGCGCGGTGGAAAGGGAATTTTGAGGTTATTTTACTACGTCAATACATAAATAAGTAGAATTTATTGAAAAACAAAAAATCTGTAACAAACGTACTCGTATTCACATACAACACACAAACATACCCGTATTCACAGCCGTGTCAAAATCACAGCTTTATCCAACTTATTTATAGGTACGGGCATTTTGAGAACAAGCGATTTAATAAGCTTACCCGACTCTGAAGTTTCTGAATAGGAAACCCTTCAAAGTAGAAGGTTTCATTCCAGCGAGGGTTGAGGGTCCTGCGTTTGATCTTGGTCTCCAAGCGATGTTTTTTATCAGGCAGGAGTGTAACCCTCACGTAGGGGTCCGAAGTGCCGCTTAGATCCTTGGCTGGCAGTTCCTTGCCCTGCGGCATTCGAGGGTTAATTAATATCGAGATAAAAATGTATTCAACTTGGGCGATCCTGTATTCTACAAATTAAGGAAGAATGTAATGCAAATTTTATAATAAAAAGTTTTCTTTAATGTATTTCTTGCATGTATTTATGGAGTGAAGACTAAAATTAAATACAGAGTTCAAAGAGTTAAAAAATGCCGCTAAATTACGGGAACGCACTAACTATATTGAATTATTCATTACTTAAGTTAAAATACGAATAAAATAAAATAACTAGCATGTTGTAGTAGGTATCAGTTATTTTATTTTCCGGTCGAATGTCTTTTACCATTATTTACCAAATTGTTTGCAGTATTTTGAACACGCGAAATCCATTTAACAAGCAAGCAAATAAAACATATTGCTACTCAAACGTTCAATGGATTGAATCGGTGCGAATGCGAATTAGTTTTATAAACTTTGAAATACCTACAATACATATTTTTCTGTATGTTTGTACAAAGGATTATCATAATCTCAACGAACTATGTGATAATGCGGTCTAAATACAAAGAAAAATATTCCGATATCCTAAAATTACGTTTCAGAAGAAAAGTCTTTAACTTATTTTCCGTTCAAAATATATAGAAAGATATTATAAAACAGCGCCATCTTTTGATAAGAAACAGAACTTTTACTAGACCTAATCAGAAACTACGAGAATAGGTTACTACCACAGCTTTACTTAAGTTTAAACAACAACTTTTAGGCTAGTCATAGACGGAATACTTCAAGAACGTCGCTACCGGTAGCTTGAAGTAGTCGGCGTTATTGTATGAATCTACAGCTTCAAGCTGCTCGTATATGGCAGTCGAAGTGCACACAACTGCATAAAACTGCCGACGTTGACTGTAAACTACTACTATCTATCACGGCACCGCAACAGCACGGCATTTAGTTGCTATTCAAATTTGAGCATTAAAACGTGTGTCGTAAAATATATTTGACAACGCGCGGGCTGCGAGATGAGTTGTATCGTAGCGGTAAGCGCGCTGACAGCCCGCCGTTGGCTTTTTCATATTAACATTGTCAAAATATATTTTACGACACACGTTCTAATGCTCAAATTTGAATAACAAACTAAATGCCGTGCTGTTGCTATGCCGTGACCTTAAGCTGCTCGTCTATGTCCAGCCTTAGATACTTAGAAAAAATACAATGAATAACACAGAGCAATGAATGTATCTGTCTTCCGTGATGAATAACGTTTCTACAATGTATTTCCTACGTAAACAAACGCATATACTTCCTCACACAAGTTCTGGCACCAATAAAAAGCGTAAAGTTATACCTGAATGATCCTCAAAATGAGCGTTGTGTTCTGGAAGTCGTATTCCAACGAGAAGTGTATCTGACCGACGTTCTCTGACGGCTCTGAGTTGTCGATGTACATATCCACCAGCGAAATCGAGCGGTTCTGCAGGAACGCCATCTGTTAGCCCAGAACGCAGACTTAACTTGCGTAGTGGTTGGTACGTAGAACGCAATGGAAAACGTATGGTGCGATTCCACTATTGCTCTAAACTGTGCGGTACTGCTTAAACTATGACTAAAAGTGCGCAAAATGTGTATTACTTCATCGCATAAATATTGTGACTGAAATGACAGTATCTACTACATATACGCGTCTCTTTTAAGTGTGTTTTTTTTAAAGAGACACGTAAAAATAAATGAGTTAAGACTTGCAGTCCCAATCTTTAATAAATGGAGTAATTTTACGCTAAACACACTATTATAACATTGATTGAACTCATCAAAAAATGTGCGTAAATAAATGTACTGCACACTTTTTACTATTGATTCATCAAAAAATGTGCGTAAATAAATGTACTGCACACTGTTTTGGTGGAATCGCACCTTAAGATGCAATATGTTACGATTAAAATACACTATGTTATACCTGATACGATTATAATTATGTAATGGCAATGTGTGAATTATTTATTGTAACCCTAAAATGCAATGTGTTATATATTATTAATACTATGTTATACCTGATACGATTAAAATTAGGTAGGCCTACCTAACCATACCATACCATACCTAATGGCTATGTGTGAATTGCGCATTTTAGAATATTTTGATGTTATCTAAAGCTTCAGAGTACATAATGTGATGAATATAAATTGGGTTGCGGAAAAAATACATAAAGGGTTTGTGAAATGTGTTTGAATTTTTGAAAATCTGAAAAATATGAAATTATGTATATAGAAATGTAATTTATAAATGTTAGGTATACTTATGTAAATTATTATTATTATGATTGCTAATGTAAGAAAAGACTAATAATAATAATACTCATGGTTGCAATACTCATGTATATAGCGGCAATAATTATATTTTATTCATATAAGTACGTAAGTTATAAGTTTAATAGAAACAAGAGTCTACTTACAGATTTGATGGTCTTAGCAGGTATGAAAAGCTAATGAAATAGATATTATTTACTCTAAACTCATGCAAAGCTTTATCAGTAAAAATATTATAATTAATCAATAATTACCTACCTACAAGTAGTTTATTAATAAAATAGTATCTTACATCATAATAGAAACATAGTGTTTATAAAGAATAATAAAATGTTACATTTGTAGCTCAGCACTAAAATATATACGAGTTTATTATTTAATAGTACCTGTAGTAGGTACCGTAAATATACTATGTTTAAATTTATATTTTATGATAGTAAGTACTGAGAGATGTATATATCTTTTATAATACAAAAACGAAATAATAATAATACATAATTATCTACATTAAATATGAAGAATGTATGATTCTACTACCTTTTTATATTCAAATACAAATAGGTACATAACAATATTATTTGAATTTTTTTATTTTGGACAGCAAGTGTATTATTAGGTAGAGTAGGTTTAATTAAGATGCAAAGATCCATTACTATAATACCTCTCCAACAAATGTTTCACAGAAAAAACCATTTAAAATTTCCGTATTCTTTTTCTACTTCACCAAAACTACTTTTAATCTTTTACTCTGACGGTAACTTTTAAATCTTACTGTTATCAAAAGAAACATTTTAATTTGTGCAAAATTAGTTCCCAACACGACGAGCTCTTGCCAAGATAACTTCGGAAAATATGGTCAGGATTTAATTTAATTTTCAAAGTTTCGCCGTCTTACTGAAAGCAGGAAGTAACTTTGCCGACGCAGTCTCAATACCATGAAATAAGTTAGAACAATACAAATAAACTATAAACTATATCCTATAGCGTCGTAACTTGCAAAAGGAACCATTTAAGTTTAGTGGAATACGTTACAAACGTCGTAGGTAATCACAAATACAACATAACTAAGGGGACGTCATACAAATAATTTTGTAGAAAGGTAATAACTTCATGTTTTAGTTCGATATAGGTATATTATGTGTTTAGTTTAAGAGAGAAATACATTATAACAGAAAAATAAATTTATACGTTACGTTATTTTTTATCTGGTTGGTACAAAGTATTCATTACTAAGTTACAGAACATTTTGCTGTAAAATAAATGAATAGTATTAAAATCTTCAAACGTTAAATTTAACGTAATAATTTGTAACGAAAACTTTCCGCGTTATTTTAATTTCATTCAATTAACATTTATCTCTGAAAACGGCCGCTTTGAATTACAAATACGGGATTAAATCGTAAATACAATTGTCGGAAATCTCGTGCAAATTATTGCTTTTGGAAAGGGATAAAAGTAATCATCTGCTTTTTCCTTATTAAATTAAAATTCATTTTAAGATTCGATATATTACCTACCTCTCTATTTTAATATTATTGTATTTTGTTTTGGCCTATTATATTGCAATGTATTTTCCGGTATAAATCTCTCGTATTGTCTTAACCCTTTACAAGCCTGTTTAATGTAAGCATACTGTATTATTACATCTTTAGGCTAACGCCGCGGATTAGATTACAAAAGGTACTCGTACCTTTGAGTTTAATGGCTCGGAAATTCGCATAAAGTTTCATTAACTTAACAGCCATGAGGCCACGAATGTAAATAACTGTAAATTTAAACTGTGAAAATGGAAGATGTGTTTCCGCGTGTAATTTTCGGGATTTACGGCGAAATGGTTTTAACTCATTAGCGGTTTTGTAGATCGTGGTTTTTTATTGAGGCTGGTTACTGTTTTGTTACTCCAGTGATTAGTGGAAGGGTTAATAGGTAAACTGAGTGTTGAATTTTGTAGGTTTAAGAACGGATTTCTAATGACAATCAGTCTAATATTTTAAATTAACGTAAATTCAGACTTAAGAAAATGACTATGATTTTTTGTAACTGTGTACAACACAGTCCGTTAATTTTAAGGTTTTTTAAAAATTTACTTTACGTGACAGAAATATCGACCTTTTATAATACGTAAAAGTGCGTTTATATATTTTTTCCCATAACAACATTAAGTTCTTTAATCTGTTTTATTTTATGGTAAAAAAACATTGGTAAAATGCATGTTTACGGGAATCAGCACTTGTTACGTTAACTTAAATATTAGATACATCTTTGTGTAACGAAAACTAAATGGTTTTCCTGTAATAACGTCGTTAAACTTACTCATTAATTTCCATTAAATAAATGGCTACTTACTAAAGATTGAAGGAAACTAAAACTTTATAACATAAATGTTTTAGAATCACTCCTTACAAACTTCCCAGACCGGAGCATTGGAAATAAAACGACGTCTTTTGTAGAAAAATGTACATATTTCAATATTTTGTTCGGGAAATGTTTCTTTGAAAGCTGAAAGATTTCCGCAGCTTTTAGTGGGAAATATTGTGGTTCGTAACACGAGAAATGTTATGTATTTTATGTATTTTGCTTCTTGTATATTTGTATTTTATTTTAGGCACAGGCGAGCTTCAAATTTATTTTATTGGCAATACAATGTTCCTTCAATTTATAACATGTAGTGTTACAATTAAAATTTTATAAGGTATAATAAATACATAGTTTAAAAGGTAGTACAATTATACTTCTAACAGGAAAATTGGTTTTAATAAGATATCTAATAAATAATTATAATAATAAAAAGCATTATTTATTATTACACAAACCTTTTAAATAAGCGATTTTGGTGATAGTGAAGTGAACATGCAATTGATTCTGTATCGATAAAATATTTTTTAAAAGAAAATCAAAATTAATAATAATTTTAGTAATAAATGCATGAATATATATTTATTGCAATTTCTTTTAATATTTCAATTTTTCATTCATCGAATTTAATTTTTTTTCGAAAAGTTTTAATGCAAAAATTTTATAAATCTTTTTCCTTGCTTATAATAGCAGTTTATAATGCAAATTTAAACGAGCTTTACTTTGAACTTAGAAGCTTTTATCGATCCAGATTCTATTCAAGAAACTAAATGTCAAAATCTAAGGAAAGTTTACTAAAGTGCGACACAAGATATTTTTATGAAAACAATAGAGTTTAGTGAATATATTTCCTTGTATATTGTCAAACATTCGCCATAACTAAAGATAAAATTTTAAAATGAATATTAATAATAGTTACGTGAATGCAGAACATTCTCTTCAGAAGTGAGTTGCATTGATATCTTTAATATTGGAATATCAATTAGTCATTGTCAATCAAACAATATTTTACATTTATGTGTAATGTAAAAACACTAAGAAATGATTATAATAAAATATGACTGGCGTGTATTTATTCTTATAAGCGACAATTTTGCGACAGCGACACAAAGTCGCAGCAGTAAAATGTCGTAGTTTGACAGGCACTTTATATGAAAATGCATAGAATTATTATTATTGTTCCTAAGTAAATAAAAACAAATTAATAAAAAAGTTCTATAGCCTCTTTGTCAATATACAAGGAAAAGACATGCATACATTCATGAAAAATAATCATATAATATTATAAATGTATTATAATATTTTATTTTCCTTCTACCTATGTATGTTATACTATCGTGTACCGCACTACACCTAATTTATATATTTTTGTTATTTATATATTATAATCGCTAATGTTTCTATTTCGTGAATAGGTGCTATTGCTATTTTAGTTGTTCTAAATGTGTATTATTACTAAATCTAAAACTATACCGTAATTGAAAGGTGATCGTTTTTGGTGTTAAAAACGTGATATTTTTAAAATACGTGATTTATTTATAATGTGAAATTTCACACCAGCTTTAATTTGGCGTTCGTTAAAATATGTGTTTACAAACTATTTTGCGTATATTTTTATTTGCGCTTTAAATTTTTTTTAGTAGGTATAATATAAAGCATTTTGAAAGCTAATAAATGCAAAATTTAAAGCGCTTTCTGCTGGATTATTCAAAATCTTGCAGCCTTTTCAAGCTTTGCTATATTTTTTGTTGATAGTCATCTATTTTTTTCATATACAACCTCTTCTACCTACCATTTTTGAAGGAGAAAGCATGGAAAAAGAGTCCATAGTTAAAAAAAGTCACAGAGTAAATGAAAAACAACTTGGGAAATGGGAAAGAAGTTTGGAAAATGATAAAAGTTCGATCGTCACTTGTTTTTGTACACTGCACTTGTTTTTGAGAAGATATTGTACCACTGTTTCTAACACACTAATGTTTCGAAGACAAACCTAATGATTGTTACTAATATTTACCTACCATTCTTCTTGCGTCAGTTTATTTGTAAAACGTGAACTTATAATTTGTCAGTTATAAGGGCGTATATTCACGGTACGAAAATAATTATAATTAATCTTTAGGTTACGTGCTAAAACTTTGTATTATAATTATTTATATTGTTAGCAGTAAAATTTTGTACTGGCCGGTAGAAATTTATTTAAATATTAATCAAGATTTTTCATACGAAAAACCAATGAAAACTATTACAACACCATTATTAAAAATTATGAAAAATGGTTAAAAAAGTTTTTGCGTTCAATTCAATTATAGATAATGAACTTAAGAAAATAATGAAGTTTGAAATTAAAATGAAAATATTTGTTTCCCGAAAAATCTTATATTTTTGGATATCTAATTCCGAGAGCAACAGCTCAAATACATTTTCATCATAATCTGTATCTGTACTTTACTTTATTGTTCTGCCAGTATTGTTTAGATTAGTGATTATTTGCTTTTCATTTTACACATTATACACATAAATGATGTTTCACTTTTATTATACGAGTAGAAGCAGAATTAAAGTGTTTTACTTGACCTTCAAAATATCAATCGTATGTAAAATCTTAAATACCTAGCTAATAATTGTTTTATCTCATTCTGGCATATGTTATTTAGAATGCGTTTGAGTAAGACAAATAAACATACGTTAGTTACGTTAGGCAAGTTAAGAAAGGTTTAAAAAACCATTGGTATTTTTTTTCAACGAGAAACCATTTTTTAAATTTGATGATCTGTCAAATTCGTTTTTTTGCATTAATTCGGAAAATGGTAAATAAATATTATGTAGAAATTTTATAAATACGAAAAAAAATACTATAGTTTTTTTTAAATTTACTGTTCAATTTCTACTGTTGTTTTAATCTTTTCTACTAAGTAGAATGTGTTCGATCACTGAACTCAATCACTGCAGGAGACTGCAATTCAATTATCTCGAGGATTAAAAGGATTTTCGATTCTGGATAAAGTTCACAAGAGTCCTAAGACTTTGTTGGTGACATATTTTTATCTTGATAAAGTTAAAACTTTTTACAGTTTTGTTCACATATATTGTTTGTAACGTAGTTTTAAATTAAACATTATAACTGTTTTGTCTATAGAAATTAATTCAAGTTTTAACCTTGAACTACCACATTTTTTTACAAAAATTTACTAAATTTAAGATTTACCATTTCAAAATATCCTTTGAGACAGGTACTCAATTGTAGGATAAAATTAAGTAAAACTCTTTGTTGGAAGGCACTATTATATAAAATTAAATATCAAGAGAATGATGTAATAATAATGATGACGTAATGATCATGACGTAATGACCATGACGTAATGACGTAACCGTAATATTTTGCAAATTAATAAACAAAAACATTACCAAGTGAAGGCTTCATATTAAATTGCTCATTCATTTAAAAATAACATCAAAGACATTTAGCAGCTAAAAATATATTTTTTCGTTCACTGAAACATCGTAAAAAATTAACATGAATAGACATCACTAGCCGTGATTCGATAGAAATAAATAATTCACGAGAAATGTCAGGACAGAGTGTCCGGGTCACCGAGCACTTGCCGAATCGCAAAACAGGCCGGAATTTTCGTAATATTATTTATACAAAATCTCCATTTAAGAATCTAGTTAAAGGATGTGATCTTCATTTAGTGGTTACTGGTTACCAATCATTATAATGTCGGTTCAATAATATAAATTTGACAAAAGTAGTATTACTCTTTTTGTAGAAATTGGAAATATAAGACGTAACTACTTTATTCTTACATCTCTCTCAAACACTTAAACAATATTAAAGTTCGAAAGAGAGGAAAAATAAGAGATGCTAACAGGTTAACAAACTAAGCAGCAAACCTTACAATGCATTCGAAAAATACTTGATAGATTTTTTCTGCTGAGAAATTTATACCCAAAAAAAGGAAAGTTTGAGAAAATGTATTCGTAATTTCATAAAATAAATCATACAACATCCGCACTATTGAAAGTCATATTAACAATGGCCTTAATAACTATACTGCCGTTAACATATTCATCTAAACTGTTATGTTTTGGGTCGCGACATATTCTGGGTAGTTCTGAATAATTCATATTACACTCTGCCCGCGAAGAGTCGTGAATACTGCAAGGCCCTCATGATAACTGACTACTCTATATCATTAACGCAGTTTGCTACGGCTCACTAGATTAACAATTTAAATTAACTATTCAGTTTTGTAATCTAAATGTAACTAAAACAGGGTATAGTTATAGGATTGTAACTTGGTGATTTTATACCTACTTATATTGGAAATTTTAAGGGTTCTTACAAGGGCATCTGTTTTTTAAACTTTGCTGCGTCGCTGCGTGTTCGTCCGTCTCTCTTATGTCCGTTCGTCTGCCACACTATTCAATCTCTTCAAACATAATATATTGAATGCTAGTTACCTTGATATTGACGAACTTTATGACGTAATAGTTACCTTAACGGACTTTCATTCAATGGGTCCTGGGTACGCATTCGAAGCAGACATTTAAATGACGTTTACCAATATCTTTTCTCGGTCTTGGTGTGTATCTTTTATTTATGTATTGTTCATGGCACCCACAACACAGGGAATCCTAATGACGAACAATGAGTATGTAGTGTTATTTGTGAAAAATTTTAGTCCAAGAAAACAGTCCAAATTTGAAGCCTAATCGCAAATTCCCTCTCTTCTTTATATCAGTCTGCAGTTGACGTCAATACGCACTACACAACCTAGTCTATAATGACAGTCCACAAACTCCTGCCCTCGAGTTTCCAACCAAACTTCCAGCAACCCGTTGTCCATCAATCATAAAATCTTCACAATTTTCACCACAATCGACGCTATTGAATTTAGTTGCGCATAATTTATTATCTCTAATGGCAGCACTGTGGAATGAATAATTCATTGGTTCCAAGTGGCTCATTCACGTCCTCGTGGCTCATTCGCCTCTCTCCGCTTAGGAGGTCGTTGTTTTTCTCCAGTAAGGTTATTGTATAACCACTTCTAGCGATTGGATTGGCCATTTATTTGGCTCCTTCGATTGGACGTACAGTTACCCCTGTTTTCTTTACAACGAAATTTATGATTGTATTTGAATGACCGTCGGTTTATAAACTATTGAGTTATTTGTTTTATATAAGTGTACTAACTAGGTCCTTCCAGTTACCTATATCTATTATTTCCTGCCTATTTAAAAGTGAAAAATTGTTTTTAATAGCACTATTAATATGGTCTTGATCAAGAAGCTACTTCATTATTACTATATACAATTTCAAATCGGGACAGACAGATATTTAAGAGTGGCATAAGCCTTCATTTTCAAATTGATAGATTTTCTAATTTAATTAGTTCAATATGAAACAGACCGAAAGTAAATTGGAACTGAAACTTTAGTTATTGCACGAAACGTGTAAGGATAATTTGGGAATTAATAATCTATTGTTAGCGTTGACTTTCAGACAGTTTTGATTAAGTTGCAAAATTGTTGTAAGCTTCATAGAATCATATAATATTTCAAAAGGTACTGAATATCTAAAACCAAATATAACACTATATACACATTAATGTAAGGTTAATCTAAGGATATAATAATAGCTGCATAAATATTTTTTTTCATACGTCGAATGGGTATATTCGCATATTCATGAATTCCAGTATTTCACACAGAAGTCATTTTAGTGTTACGAAAGCTATAGTCCTGTTATTTTGTACCATTTATAAGCAATAGTAAGCCAAATATACTTACATAAATAAATAAATATTCAACTTTACTTAATCACCCGCCTAGACACCTAACAACTGCAAATGACCATCCCAAATCTATATGCATCCGTCATTCATTTATCATTAAACTCTGAACTTGATTCTCTCTGTCGATTATCTTACGACGCGTCATTGGGGTATTGGATTACGATACCTACAGGTATTTAAATAAGATCTATTATTGCACAGCGAACAATTCATTTTATTATCTGTGAGACAGCATTGTTTCGTAGGTAATGAGAAATGAATTATTCATTGCGTTCTTCAAGTGGCTCATTCACTTAGTCGCATTGTTTTTCTCCTTGAATAGACTTCTATACAAGCTTTTATAATTTTATTATTTTAGAAGAATAGGTTTCTTACTGATGTGGAAATAGCTTAATTAAAATACGGCCAGATAAAGCTACGTTGCTATGTTTAGTTTAGTATTAAATGACTTATTTTTTAAGGTAAAAGAAAAAAACTGCAAAAGTGACTTCTCAGCACTTCTTTTTAAAGCAATACTTGAGTAATTATAATAATGAATATAGCATTACTGACTTCAGTGGACCAGATTCGACCAGGGGCGTTACTTGCCAATCTGAAAGGGGAGTGGGGGCAAGTGATACAACTACACTACTTATGACACCAGTAATATCATCTTTGCTAAGTAATTTAACTCTTCAGGAAGTTAGTAAATCCTGTCCTCGGATCTACAAACTAATACTACTCACCAAGTTGTATTAAATTTCCGTTAAGTTATATAAACTGCATTTCTGAACTAAACCCGATTTGACCAATAATAGGTCAGACAATCTGGAATAGGTATTTATAAAACGAATTATTAAGCATCAAAATATTGAAATAAATTAAATTACCCAAAATTATGCTAAAATAAAGGGCCCATCCTCGTTTGTCTTTTGAAATCTTTTATCTTTTCTACCTTTAAAATTATATCGGTATAATGTCAGACGATATTGAAAAATCGAAAAATAATTCTCATAATTATTATTTGTCCATTTATCATTTTATTCCGTGGAATCATGGAGATTAAGGAATATTGTAATTTTAGCTGCTTTTTTATTATTATACATCCAGTCCCTACGTACAATGTCTTTAAGAGATTAAACAATTGTTAAGGTATCGACGTAAAGAAACGGAGGTTTTGTTATTTTTACTTACGTAAATTAGGGGAGGGGCGGAGGGGGATGTTTCCAATTCATCGCCCAGCAGAAAAGGTCATTGGGGGTTATTTGATAAATGTGTCACGCGTAACAATAGACAAGGAATTTTTATATTTTATTAAATTTGTGAATTATTGGTTTTATAATATTAAACTAGAATCTTGTTACGGGCTTAAGAGCCAATACTTTCGTTTTTACTTCCCTATTTTTCATGTTAAAATGTTCCTATTAACTTTTACTCGGTTATCATTAATTTTCTTTATGAACGAATTTGATAGATCTACTTTGTTTATTGCGAGGTGGTAAGTTTATTATTGTGAATAAGATTCTAGAATATTGTATCAATTATTTTTACGTAAAATCATGTCTTCGAAACGATTAGTCTGGAGAACAGTGTACAAAAATATACATTTTGAAAGCAAAATCTACATTTTGAAAGCAAAATCTCGACTTTAAGGTTTTCTAAAGTTTTTCTTATAATTTAAAATTTTATAATATCATTTAATATTTTCTATTACTGTTGCTGTACAGTGCTAGAAATTTACAGAAAATTAAATTTTACCAACCTTTAAAATACTCTATCAATAACAATATTTTTGTGTAATTCTCAATAACTACATTAATAGTGATTCTGTATACATAATTATAATAACTAATATATAACAATATAACAAATGACTTCTCCTAACAACGACGTCACAGATGATATTATTCGTAAAACACATCAAAACATTGACAGATGAAACATCAATTAATAATAAACATTAATTAATTAATTAACTAAGCTAACGGACAACAATGACTTCAAATTACAGCCAATCAACAGCTAACATTTAATAAAAACAAGAAAACATTAACAGAATTAACAGGGGAGCAGTCCATTCATCATACTTACGTTGTCATGCCCATGATTATATCCAATTTTTGTTAAAATTTTCATTAACTCGAAAATTTAATTTTTTTTAAGTCGTTTAGACTTTAAAAAATATTTTTTAATTTTACTAACTCATTCTTTCATCAACATGATGCTCTGATAATCATTATAACTTACTTTTTTTATCTATCTACAACTTCTATGTTTCATCATTCATGCGTCAAAATTATTGTCCTTAAACATCAATAACATTCAGTATACATTCAGTTTTATGAATGAAAGTAATTTAATTTTTCTATTTTATTTTTAGGCAAGTATTAATAAAGTTACATATCAATTTTGACTTCTCAAACTAATAGAAATATTACACTTTTAATACTACCTCCTATTTAAGTCCTAACTCTTCAACCACGAACACTTTACACAGAGTATTTAATTGTTTTTATATTCTCCATCACCTATCTAATCATCATAAATTCTATGACAATCATTCAACTCCAACGTCATTCACTTCCACGCAACAAGTACTTACGGAAGGATGCGGTGGATGATCCTGTCCCTTGACATTCTGGAGTTGTTTGTTGTGGGCTGTCGGAGTCCTCTCGCCAGGAGGTGGAGCTGTCGATGCGCCAGCTTGAGCACCAGCGCTACTTCCCGCCGGAGACTTGGCTTGCGGAGAACTTGTTGATGTTGTTCTGGAAGAAATTAAATAAACCTATACTATACAAATATATATATACTAGAAGTCGCCGACGGCTCCGCCCGCGTAACTTTCCCGTTGCTGGAATATGTTTTTTTGCTGCTCCTCTCCTATTCATCATAGCGCAATGTTATATAACGCGCTAATCTCAGGAACTACTGGACCGATTTGAAAAATTCTTTTAGTGTCAGATAGCCCATTTATTGAGGAAACTTATAAGCTATATAACATCGCGCTATGATGAATAGGAGGGGAGCAGCGAAATAAAATATTCCAGAAACGGGAAATTACGCGGGCGGAGCCGCCGGCAACTTCTAGTAAATAAATATACGCTGACACACTCATAACCCCGCAGTAGGTTTCCATGTGTCGCGGGTGGCATGGACAACACAAATAACACATCACTAACACCCATGACCCGAGAACAAACATAATTGTCACATAAATATCTGCCCCGGGAATCGAAACCGGGACCCCTCGCTTCGCAGGCAGGGTCACTACCAACTGGGCTATAAGGTCGTCAAATTGGACTTATCAATATAATAGACGACTTGTATGGCGCAATGGTTACCACGGTATTAATATATGAAAGGTTCAACTTTGAGTTTAAGATAAGTGTTTTCATTATTTCATCGTATCCACGGAACTTTAATACAGCTAACATATTCAACAACTCGTCATTTCGTTGATGCGAACCGTTCTGAACTTTTAATCGAATTCTACCTGCGGGAGTGGAGTTTACGAGGGGCATTATGTTCCTTGTTTTAGACCCAAATCACGGTAACCCGGTTCCTTATAACAACTGTTCTTTCTTATAACTCTGTTTTAATGTGCCTTGTTGTTATATTTACGAAGTGGCCCGCCCTCGCGTCGCTTCGGGAAACCTATGCCAAGATGAAA
>LGAG01000268.1:224358-265282 GCA_001278395.1 Lerema accius | reverse complement strand
GCTACCCGCCAGTGAAAGTCTCGTCAAAATTGGTTTAGCCGTTTCGGAGATTAGCCGGGTCAAACAGACAGACAAAAATGTTTTTTGGTACGTGTACCGTATATGCATTAAGTAAAAAGCTGTTATTTTAGTATTAAAAACAGACACTTCAAAATAAGATTCAATGAGATTCGGTTTGACCTCTCCCTTGGACATGTTACTTAGTTAATTGTCGTCCCTAATTAAATTTATTGTATATTACCTATCACTATAGGTATTTAAGAAACAATAATGGCAAAACAATGAAGTGTTGAAATCACAAAGAGCTTTATTCTAGTCTAAATAAACTAAAATCGAACTTAATTAAACCGAGACAAACAAAACTACGAGTAGAATGCCTCCTAATAGTTGCTACAATAGCAGATTAACACATTCCAAATTGAACCTAACACGTAGAACTTAGATCTCATTTTAGAATGTAGAGACTGTTAGCTCTAATGCTAGAATGGAAAATAAAATTGAATTAGAGGAAATAAAAATGTTTACGCTTCGAAAGTGGTCTAAATGCGTGTTAAGAATTTAGTAAAAGCAATTGAATAAGACTGTAAGGAATAGAAAATTGGGTCGCAACCTACTCTATATTACAAATCGTAAGTCAAGTTACAAGTATTCTATATTGCAAGTAGTATGTACTTAGTCTATATTACAAATAGTAGTAAACAGCTAGCCTTGGTAAAGATCGTTTCCAATATCCTATCTGTTCCTAATCTCTGGATAAGTACAAGCATTACAATAGAATTACAACAATTATTAATATTGTAGAATGTTATTGAAAAATTAGATGTTTACTAACAGGATTAACCGCTATAGGCCCATTACTAAAGAATTAATGATTACTAATATACTCATTAACACCTACTACTAACAGGACCGACTACTGACCTTTTAACCGACTAACATTCCTCCTACACCTATTAGTCTACTCGATGTTTCTCATCAAGTCTATAGGTAGCTCCTCTCCAAACTCATTTACTAATCTTAAAACTCATTTTCTGTCTTGCTGAGAATCGAACCCCGAACTCTCTAAACATCTGTCAGTCGGGTCGTTAAAATGTATTTATACAAAGATAAAAAAAAACAATACAAACAACAAACTAAAACAAAAGTATAATACTCGTTTAATCAGTACTTACTCGAGTTGCGCTCTGTCGATGACGCACCGCACATGAAAAAAAGAGAAAAATTCAATTAACAACCAGATCCAATTAAGATTTATTTGTTTAAATCAATCCCAATGGTTTGTATTGAGACTTAATAAACGTACACGCTATTAAAATGTTTGTTGAAGCGATCAATTAATGAAAGGGGAAATATTATTGTATGTGAGCGTAATTGTTGGTGCGTTATAGCTATTTAATTGAATCAATACGCTTATATCTTATTGGTTTCAACCTGTTAACGGTCCAGTACTGAGTACGGATCTCTCCCCATAACTGAGGAGGCCTAGAGCATACTCCACCACGCTACTCCAATGCGGATTGAGAGGTTAATGGCCAACCCATGTGTCAGAATTTTTTATGCCGCTTAAGAACCTCGAATAACATGACTAAAGCGAAGTTTGTTTATACACGTAGGTACATTAAAAATATCAATTTCTCATTATAGTATGTCACAATGACACTAGTCGTGATGCAAGTTGTCGAGTGAAAGGCCTTAAATAGAGCTACTATTAGCCCTTTTCTTCGTGTATATCTCTACGCGATACTCGTAGTAAGTTACTATTAGTAACAACGGAAAATCGCGAAAGTCGTTTCCTTCACAGCTTTTCATTTCCTCCAAAGGTTATTACGGAGAACAATAAAGGTCCTAATTACATCCTTTAATATACATCTTTTGAAATCAGGTTAATCTTTACTGCTTTATTATCCATTTCGCTGTGAAGTTTGGGTTTTGGTACTAAAAGGCCGGCTCGATCGATCGAAATCTTTAGTCAAAAACTGGAAAGTTATTTAAAAGTACTCAAAGCACTCGTATCAAAGAGGGTTTTTCAACTTTGGCCGCAAATGCTTATTCGTTGACCACATCAACGCAGGCTGCTGGGGTTTGAACGCTTCGTTATTTATTTTTTAGTCTTGTTTTTATATAATTAAACCACAATAGATAGAATAACAGTAGTAAAACTCATGTATGTTTGCTTGGCGTATTATCTTTACGATATTGTTCTAAAACACTTCTGAAATAACACCAAAATCCCTGTCGATACATCAGTATTACGTGTGCGGTGTTCGAGCGCGCTCAGTGGAGTTTTACTACTGTTAGTCTCTATATAATACTGTGATTAAACCTTAACTATAAAACGTGTGATTAAACATTAACTATTACTTAAATTACATTTTTATTACACCATTTTAATGAAGTTATATACGATTTTTCATATTAGATAGGATCGCTGTGATTGGTAATAAAAAGTTTGTTCGTTGCAAAATTCTTGCATTCTGATGTCATAATTTGCACATGCTAGTAGGTACTCTAGTGGATTACATACAATATTAGACAGTGGAAAGTGAAAATGTTCGTTCACAATAAAAAAAATATTGGTAGTGGCGAGTAAAAATGTTTGTAACTTCTCGACCAAAATAAAAGCTTAACTCAAAGGTCATAAGTCTATCTTACAACTTGCAAAACTTAACCACCCACCGCAAGATGTAAGGATCATATTACCAGAGTTAAATTGGACGTCATATGTCTCTTTTAGATTATATACCCTCTTTATCTGCTGTAATGACTTGGATGGATGGTTCGCTCTAAGGGGGTCCTTTCCTGAATATATTATCTTTTACTACCTCCAATTTACTCTTCCGAGTTGACACACAGCAATAGCTTATTTATCTTTTGTAAGGTACTTGGAAATTTGCATCTTTGGCCACTTATTAGAACATTTATCTTTGTCTTCTATAATGAATTTGGTTAACATGTTTTAATTTTCTTCAATAGAGTTATTTAAATTTATTTACAGGTGTTTAAATTAGTACTATATTTGAAGAAGATCTGTTAATAGAATATGTATCAGTTTTTATGTATTTTTTTCTATAATAATACGTTTGAAATTTTTTTTTGAATCCTTGAGGACAGTCGCTTTATTGAAATGATATAAATTCAAATGATTTATTTTATCTTAGGAAGTAATAGCTCACTTAACAAACCTAAATTTTGAAAATACAATTAATTATTTTGACAGTTAAAATTAGGTACATTTTAATCATTACGATAAATAAAGGGGTTTGAGTAACTTTGTTTGGACCTGTGGCGTCATTTTGTTTCCGGCGGTCACGAATAATTCTAATGTCATTTCATTATACTATATTATACCAAACTTTTTTTTTTAATTTTTGTCTGTCTTTCCGTCTGTCTGTTTGATCCGGCTTATCTATGAAACGGTTACACCGATTTTGACGGGACTTTTACGGGCGGATAGCTGATTTAGTAAAAACTATCTAACTTAGGCTACTTTTTTAAATTCGTTTCGGCACAGGTTTACCGAAGCGAAGCAAGGGCGGGTCGACTATTACAAGATAAAATTGCAGCGAGATCCGTCTAAGTACAAACACTCGGAGATAATATATTAGCAGGTGGTGAGTCGTGACGTTGTAATCAACAATGCACGCTGAAATTGGTAAGATCTTCCACTTCACACACGATAACACAGCTCGTTTGTATCGCTGAGTGACGTCATAATCTCTGTTGAATGAGTGGTCAGTTGTAGGTAGTTTTAACACTCGTGGATTTTGTAACGTATTATTATGTAACGTATTTTTTTAAGATTTTCAACCCCTCCTTCTGTCCTGTAACGCGCCGTAACGTTTTTCTGAACCCTCCCCTCCCCCTCTCAAAATCTTACGTAACACACAAATGACCATTTTTATCTAGAAAATGTTGCCAGTTTTCACAGTTAGAAGAATTATAACCCCTATTATTTTTTAATAATAAAAAAAAATATTACGTAATGTTACGTAACGCGTTGTTCGACTCCCCTCCCACTTATGTAACCACGCATCTGACATTTCACTAGAACCCCTCTCCCCCCAAATCGCGTTACTTAATACTTGAACGGTCCCTCAATCGCTTGGAACTCTTCAGAGATAAATGGTAAAGTTTATTTCAAACCATATCACCTACATCACACTGCACTCAATTCGAACACACTCGTATAAAAACCTTTCATTAGATTCTTTAGTTACGGAACCCATTAGAATCTGTAGTATTCATCTGTAGAAACCTATACCGAAACGAAGGTAAAAAAGTAGCCTAAGTTACTCGTTACTACATCAGCTATCCGCCAGTGAAAGTCCTGTCAAAATCGGTCCAGCCGTTTCAGAGATTAGCTGGATCAAACAGACAGACAGACGGACAGGCAGACAATTTTTTTTTTATGTTATTTTGGTATGTGTACCGTGTATACATAAGTACGCATTTAGTAAAAAGCTGCTATTTTAATATTACAAACAGACAATTCAATTTTATTTAGTTGTATAGAATGTACTCTGCCTACTTGTATAATATTTAATTTGGACTGAAGGACAAAGAACATCATATCTCAAAGAAACTCCTGAATTAATGTTCAGATATTACAATGTAAATTCAGACTTTTATTACAATGTTTTAATCTGCATTAATTACAGAAATATACGAGAGATATACAATATTGTCGACCTTTTTGGGGCTCCATAAATTGCTAGAAACTTCTATTTTATGTAAGTAAATGTACCCTAAAAAAGATGATAGACCTATACTTTGTTATAACAATTTTGGAATAGTTACAAAATAATAAAGTAAAGAATATTGTTTTCAAAAATAATTATGGTTCCTAGTCACTCCATAATGACCTTGACTTTTCATAAATAAATTATGATTGTAAATTTATTTCATATGTGGATTTTCCATCCGCTAAATTGGATATTTTCTCCACAAAGTCGGTTCTATAAAGTCAAAACACTATCAAAGTTATTGACAATATCAAATTGGATCCATACAATGCCGTGTGCATAAAATTCTTGAGCGGCCTATAATACTTAATCATGTTATTTAAGAACAATATTAAAATTGCGACAGAAAACGGTTATTCTTTTTAAGGCCTGCATTTGTAGGTATTTTATTATACTTAAATCTAAATCCAATGCAAGTATTTAAAATAGTAGAAGTTCGCGTACAAAGCAGTCATCATCACAACATCGATTTTACGTCAGAGAATTTAATTCTCATTGGCAGGTTACAAGTTAAACTTCGAATTCTTTGGACTACCTTCACGTGTTAATAACTGACAGCCAAACTTCCTGAAAGGCACGCAAAAGTTGCAATGCTATTATTTCTGGGAAATTGGAATAATATTTTTCTTGTTGAAAATATCGAATTATAATAAAAAGTTTGTTACTGAAGTTCTTTTGACCTTTAGAAAGCGTTCTTGGAAGTGTATTAATATTAGAAATGGGACATTTGGTGTAACGATGATGTAAGCTTAGCGTAACTTATGACAGACATATTGTTCCCAATATTTCTTTTTGTGTAAACGAAATATATGACTCATAAGATGGTACATGGTCGCGACATTACAAACGCGTAGCTGACCAAAAAAGTAGTGGCAAATCTGCACATCAGTCTAAAACACAGGATTTTTGACCAGCTTCGTGGACTATGACCAGTACTCCTATTATTGTGAGAGGAGACCCGAGCCCAGCAGTGGGAAAGTTAAGGGATGATAATTGTGTAGTAAAATGTTAGTTTTCCATACCTTTTTGGCTGTTAAAACTTTAATTCCTCCGGTATTACAGACGTCTATAAAGTGAATTACTCAATTAGTCCATTTAGTGTAGGCTGTTTACTTGAAAGCTAATCGAATATAAACAAGGATGTTTACGTAATTATTGAATAGAAAAACAAAATAAATCATGTATAAACAAAACAGATTCGTCGGTCAATAAACAATCTAGTGACCGGACACTAATATTTGTTTTGTTAACTCAATTTGTCGACACAACACTAGTCGTGAGTGGAAACCTATTTGATGGCACAGCTGTTACCTAGACCAATATTTACTGTTATTTATACAAGCAACGTACTCGCTTTGTTTCGGGAAACCTGTGCCACAGACTGTGATACAACGCACAATACTGTATTACTAGAATACAACATTACCCCACTATAAAGGAGTTTGGAGGGGATGTTTTTTGTTTAACACTTACAAAAACACTTACAAGTAGTACAAGTTTAAAATTTGGCATAGGTAAAGTTTGCATGGAGAAAAAGTAAGACAGACAGTTGACAGTGTCATTGGACTCAACTTCATTGTGTTTGTGACATTTATTTCTTAAGCAGGCTATATTATATTCCTTTTTTAATTATTTCTATTATTACTGAACTATTATACCAAGTACCTATTGAAGCAGATGGGTTGACTACTAACTACCTATGCTACACCAGACCCTCCATAGTTAATAATGTAGTAACAACGCAAGTTAAATTAATATTCGTAGTTTCAGTACCAAAATAAATGCTGATGGCATTAGGTTGAATAAAATATGTGTTATGTGAAACGCGAATTGGATTGTAAAATTAATTACCTACTCGAATCAAATAAAGCATAGTTGCGGCTAGGTGCGTTTATAGAGAGGCAGATTGTACTTGTATGTACTCGTACAGTCGCGAGCAAAACGTTTGTTGTGTTACTGTGTCGTCCATGACTACCACAACACAGGGAATCCTAGTGAGGGGCTATGAGAGTATCGCGTTGTTTATTTATCATCTATCTATTTCTCTTACAATGAAGATGAATACAATGATCATAATTTGAGAGCTGTCAAGACATTTGATTTGTAGGATGTGCCAAAGAGGGTTTAATGTTTTACCCTCTTTCTGGCGCAGTCGGATAGAAACTAAATTAAGTACCTATTTAAAAAACTTGCGACACATTTTATCATTTAACGAAGCTAATTACACTAAAACAATATTCTCTTTCAGTGCGCTTATTTTGAGACTCCACTAGAGTATATTTGCAGACATTCGGTTATTCTTCCCCACTCTCACCCCTTACAACTTTTAAACGGCTTAATCGATTTTTATCAAACACGTCTTAAAACACTCGCAGATGAATCACCTATAATGCAAAATTAACTAAATTTAAATCGGTTCATTCGTTCGGGAGTTACGGTGCCGTAGACAGACAGACACACCCACAGACACGTCAAACTTTTTTTTTCGTCGGGGTTTAAAAAAGAGGACCGTATAACCCTTCATGTAGGTAAAATCGAGTAGGTACGTCGCGCTGTCTCAACAAAGTATTCAATTTCCCCTCTGTCTGTCAGTTATACTCAATAGAAAGCTGAGAATATTATTGTATTCCTACTCGACACTGTTGTTACCTTACAGTGATATTCTGAAGTTTAATATAACTTAACTTTTAAGCAATTAAAATCTTATGTTTTTTACAACTATTTTCAAAAAACCTAAAGATAAGTTTACATTTAATAACTTATCATAATTATTCTCATTCTTTTTAATCAAAGTCAATTTACCTATAGGTAATAAATTTAATACCAGCGATCATTTACGTATTTAATAAAATATATTTTTGACATGTAGCTTTTAGTCACAAATATATTTTAAGTATTTAGACAGAAAGGTAATTAAGTTAGCGTCAATTCAAATTAGGTTAGTACTCTAATTAGTACTTTCAGTTGTGCCGATAAGGTATCAATTACTTATTAAATAATTCTCTCAGAGCTGTAATTTATATCTAAGTATTAAAGCTCCTATCAATCAAATATAGTAATTAAGATTTAAGTCTTCGTTTCGCATTTCATTTTCTACAAGTCTTAGCGCGTCCAAATTCGTGATCACATCTATCGATAAAATTAATTTAGGCGTTATACTGCAATAATTAATTAGTGTTCACGTAATCCGTGGTAATTTTAATTGTAAATAATATATTTAGTGATGATATTTTATACTATAACATATGACCAGGCAGACGTTGTTCAGCATGTATTTTGCAAATGAGGTAGTCCTGACCTCAAAAAGGTCATCACATCGGACAACTTTTGCTATGGTGGCGTTTCGATATTTCTAATAGTTTAGCTGGTCCCTTAAAGTATCTCGACAACAGTGCCACCTACCGGGTCCAATTGTGACTTGAAACCATACTCAGTCCCACTAAAATGCCTCACAAATTTTTTATTATAATCGGCCCAGTCGATTAGGAGTTTGGTGGCAAACAATCATGTGTTTTTATTAAGACATGGCTATTTTAACCCCCACTTCTCCCTAACTTTCAATTCAGAGCATGAGTTCCTGTGGCGAATTCAGGTCGTTTGAGCCCAGCCTTAATGTATAGACTATAGATAGATACTATGTAACACTAAATATAGTGAGCACTCCGCTCACAGTGGGAAACTTCGCAACTGTCAGTTCGTTCCGTCTGTGAGACTCATAAACTATTAATTTCCCATGGGAACAGTGACAGGTATTTTAAATACAATGTTGTGAATTTTTGTGAACAGCTTTGCTCATAGTTTTAGGGATTTTTTTTAAAACGTATTTAAACGATGTAACCAATGATATTATTATATTATATATAGAAAATCGATCAATGATAAAAAAACTAAATTCAAAACTATAGAATGGAACGTTTATGCACGTTTTTTTTCTATTCCCATTTAATCAAGTTACGTTAAAATGGAGGAGAAGATAGACAAAGTGAGAGTAAAATTAAATGCTACAAAAAATCCCTTTACTAAAAAAAACTAGCAATAATACAACATACTTTGTCTTTGTTTTCGGTAATGTGTCCCTAAATTCCGTGTTGTTCAATTATAACTACGTATGCCCTTTTTTATTATTCATGCGTCATGTTGGAAGTAGGTCGAATATAGGAGTACCTCGTAATTGCATACCCCGAAATATTGATTTTAAACTAATATACGTCGACAAATACATCGGAAAATGAATTCGGACTAGAGGACTCGATGTATGGTCGGAATTCGACCAAGGGTCATTTTGTCAAATAAAATGTCAAAAACTACTGTTTATCAAAGGGTTCTTTCGTCTGATGAATATGTTCTTAGTGTTTTCATAAAATGTGTAAATAAGACTTAATAAATCATAAACAAAATTAAGCTTTGTGAACTTTTTACCAAGAAAACTTTAACCTTGTATAATCCGTACACAAAATTTTAAGACTTCACTTTTTAATATATCTACATTGTTTTATGAAACTAAGCTAACAGTAACTAAAAACTTAACTTTTTAATATATTTATAGATTTAACTCGTAATTGCATGACCTCTAAATAGAGTTTCTCCGTAATTAGATGCCTTATAAATATCTATTCCATATACCATATACCAAAGAAAATACACCGGTAACTCTCCATTTAGCAGGCCTGGTCACTACAGCAACCCACTGATTAATACAATATTTTATTATTAGCTTTCTAAACCCTCGCTAAACAAAACAAAACCGTACTTCATAACGAGCGGTTTTCCACAATAAAACGGCCCACTACGACAGCCCTTTGTGTACAATGTTTGTTCCCACTCGTACAGTCAGTGGAAATGAGGACAATCTCCCATTCTCCCATGCGTTTATTTTGCTCTTGCAGTAAAATGGGATAAAAGAGAAACAATTTTTAACTTACTGAGGATTGTTGTTTAATTATCTGGTTTCGCGATAAAAAGTATCCTATGTCCTTACCCAAGTTCAGTTTTATCTTCATACCGAATTTCATCAAAATCGTTTCAGTGGTTTAGGCCGTTTAGGCGTGAAAGCGTAGCAGACAGACAGACAGAGTTACTTTCGCATTTATATTATAAGTAGGGATTAGAAGGATGTTTTACCTGCGTAAGACGGGTAATGTTTTTCCAGCGTATGTATGTATGTCCTTTGTGGGATATAAGCACTTAATATAACCAGAAAACAAATTCATAAATTACCTGAATAATTCCAAACCAATTTTGAAGTTAATTTGAAATACATGATATGAATTTTAAATTATGAAACTAAACTGAAGTTTAAATTTCAGATTGACTGATTCATGCATAAGCATCAATTATTTACGTGACGACACAAAAACAACCCAATTGGGCCATATTTTGTGTACAAAAGAAGCGTAAAATAATTCTCGAAAAGACGATAAGTACTTTGCAGTAGTAAGTAAGTTTGCAATTCCATGATTAACTAGAGACGTAATTTGTCTATTACATAATATATCGTTCTTAAGGACTTAATGAAATGATTTAGGTAAAAGTTAAATCTAGCCCTCATGAAATTAGAATCCAAAGTATATTTTTATCAAATTGAAAGGACTAAAGGTCCATTAACGATATTATAACATCGCGTGTCAATAATCATATTCGTGCGGCGCCGCCGGTTTTGTTCTACCTTTTTATGTAGTGTTAAAAATTAAAATCAAAATTAGGGTTGTCAAAAAAAATTATATATTAATTTATATTAATGTGCTGATGGGTCCCACTGCAAATAGAATTAATATTTAATTCCAATACATTATAAAGTTAAACTCAAAATATCCATAGTTAAAGTTAGCATGGAGAAGAGAACAAAGCAAAATTTTTTGCATTTTTTAAATAGAATCTTTCACAGGCACAGATTTCTTCGTTATGTTGTTTATTTATCGTCCTACATGTTCGCTGAATGGTGATAATTAACGATGCGATTTCAGCATACCTCAGATACATTTTTCACAATTTTTTTCATGACTATCGACATTTTCCTGCTGTGAAAAATAGTAGAAAATTCAGCTAGAACCAGCGAAGCGAACTCCCAACGTAGTTATTAATGAAAATGCTTTTCCATTGTTCCAATTTTCATTTCATAATGACAGACCATACCTCAATTGTACGTCAATGACTGTCTATGTAGGACAGGCTTCTAGCCATGAAATATTGATTTACCTGCAGATCTATATTTAATTATTTTAAGTAACAATAACTAGAGGAGTCGATGTGTGGTTGAAATCTAACCATATTTCATTACGTCAAGCAGTATGTTATAAAGTCATTAAATATACTGGAAGATTGGGAAATAAATTAAAAATTAAATTCAAATTAAATGATGTCAATGTGGAGGACAATTGTAAATCAAAGATGTCTTCCAACCGACAACTGTATGCTGTGTCTATTTAAAAAATGTGTAATGGTGTGAGTTTTGCTTGTTTATTGGATTGTTCACATAGTACATACATCATTTGGAGAAATTAATTTCAGTATTAACTTATTAAATACTTTTGAACACTTCAAAAATAATAGCAAACTCTACCATTAATCAGTTATAGAAAGGAAACGCAAAATAATTCATGAAACAAAACAAATACGATACCCTATTCCATTACACTAATTAAACTGAAAATGTTACTACATTTACTAAGTTGCTTTTCAGTATATTTGACTAAGTACATTAATTAATTTCCATTAGATGACTTTTATATTTTCGTCAAATGTGTTGAAATGGGACGTTAATATTATTTTGACAACCCTAAGCGTGACTTCGTGTAAAGTTTGAACAAAAACATAATGTATGGAAACAAAGGATAATGGTATCGCACTAACTTTCATGAATTAATTTCAAGCATGAATCGGTAAATCCTGGGTTTTTCAACCCTTAAATAGTATACAGTTTCATATTCATAGCTTTATAATACTTTATTATTATTAACTATAATAAAGGTTATTTAAGGCGCGTGGAGATATAAACTGATAGTTATTTTGCTTCAAAGGAAAAATATTGCTTCGTAATTTAACCCAGTTTAATGAACCCAATATTTAAGTTAATCTAATTTGGGACGCTTTTGTATGGACATAATACATATGTTTAAAATTTGTCTTTGAGATAAGTATTATAGTTTGTCAAAAACAACATTAATTAAGCATGAAATATTTGATTTGCGAAATAAATTGTTAAACAGTGAAATAGCAAGTTTTATACAATAATATAAGAAATTATAATTTTTAACGGTCTTAAGATCCTAGTAACTTTGTTAAAGTTTTTTAAAACACCCATTTCATTTTTCAATAAGTTAATTGAAATTATTTTTTAATCTTCTATTTTTTTAATGCCAAAGACTAGAGTAATCATAATGGTACTGCAGAATAATATGTTGCAATAAAAAAGGTCATAATGATAAATAAATTTTTTTCAAAAAAATTATAAATCTCAATTTTTCACCCCACACACGTGGCCGATACTGCCAAGTTAATTTTTCTCAGTATTATCCGGTCTTAACTCAGAGAAAATCCGATTAAAACCCGGTCTAATTTCCCTGAAATAACCGGTCACCCGGAATCCGGATGATGCGAGTTTATATAAATCCAATTATTTAATGTCGGTATCTCCGTGAAACTAAATTAATTTCATCAGGGTTAATACTTTACTACATAGTTGGTTTTGTACCAGTTTAATTCAAAAAGTTTGATAACCACAAACTCGAAAATTAATGTTAAATACAGAACCTTAGTATATGAGTATGTTAAAAATAATATATATGACTAAGTAGCAGAGGTAGCCTAGTGGTTTGAACGTTGATTTCCTGAAAGGGAGTTCCTCGGTTCAAATCCTACGCGACACACTAATTCTAAAAGTATGTAGTAATATGTACATATGCACATAATATTGTATTCGATTCTAATTATCAATTGTGCGTTGAAGGAACACAACGTGAGGAAACCTGTACATCAGAGAGTTCTCCACAAATTACTCAATAGTGTGTGTACAAAAATATAAAAGCACAAAAAATGCTTATCATATTATAATTTTTTTTTGACAAACACATAATCTAGGTTTTTGTACATAAATATTTTCATGATTACTATAAATAATGGTAACTCTTTATCATCTTAATAGGTACTATGAGCTAGCTTTAGTTTAGTGTTTGGATAAAAAAAATACCAAGTATAAAGTACTTCGTACTAAAATGTATTTATACATTAGTTTGATTAGTATTTTCCAACTGTAATTACTGATCTTTCGTTTTATGCGTATTTTACGATACCCTTTTAACCTTAAAGTAACCTAAAAGCCTACTAAATCTAGAAAGTAATTAAACTGTAATAAACCATACTAAGTATATTTAGGTAACAATTACACAACGTCGTTATAAAGAGAGCAAAAATAAGTTTTAATATCATCGTAATAGAACTCATTATTAAAGAAAAGAATTATTGCAACATTTAAATCTAAACTCGAATCCTCCCACAGCTTCGTTGGATTTTTAATAGAAAATTAATGGATTTATTACAATACTGTGTCATTAATATCCGTAGGCGATCGAGTTTTAAGTCAAACTTTATATTTTTCATTCAAGTTTGATCAAACAATCTCGTAGCCACGTTTGATATGTTTGATAATTACGTTTGTATGAAAAACTTTATTGGAGGTTTGTTTGTCATGCAAGTTTTAAAGATTACTGGTAACTGCACATCTAATATAGTCACGAACACAATATATTCATAAAACCTTTTTACACGTATAAATCTATACTAATAATGAAGCTAAAGAGTTTGTTTGAACGCGTTAATCTCAGGAACCGAACCGAACAGGACCGAAGAGGACCGATTTGGAAAATTCTCTTAGAATTTAACATAGGTCCATAAAAAATATGATCGGAAGTATCTGATGTGGTAAACGAAAGTATCGATCAAACCATATTATGCTGCACAACGAAGTCTGCCCGGTCACCTAGAGTTTTATAAAAAATGCTCATTACTGTCGTGGCGTCTTTTACGTCGTGAGGTCAAAAACCATAAATACAAATTCAAATCATTAATATTTCGTCTTAGGAACTAATACACTTAACGAATGTCAAAACTTACAGAATAAATAACATTATAAAGTTAAGAAAATACAAATTGCATCAATTTAAAAAAAAGTTCCTAAAGTCTCGTTAGACGATACCTATTATATCATCGGCTTTATGAACAGATAGATACATTATACTAAAGCCTAAGTAAGCTACAAAGCATACAGCATGTATGAAGTTTATACTGCAAGTAGAGTCGAAAGTAAATATTAAAAACAACTTTGACACAACCCTAACTAAACCTACACGTCGGTAATATGCAGAATATTCGTTTTGTATTTGAACCCTCGAGAATAATACTTTTGTAATTATTTAATTAGGCAGCTTGTTTGCTTGAAACTGTACGATGTAATTAAAGTCTTTGTTTATGGTATTTTGTTTCTACAACGCTATTTCTTTCTATGGTTTTTCTAACTGTATTAATACGTAAAGCATTAAGGAATATTATTTCGACTATTGGTTCTTAACCTTTTTAATATAGTTACCCCTGTTAAGAATACTGTTTTTACCCCTTCTTTAAATGTTATTGTTGTTCCTAATAATTAGATCCTTTGGTAACCTGAAACACCTAATTGACCCCTGCGGGGGTAATTGCCCCCAGTTTAGGAACACACGGTTTAGAGAGTCTTAAGTCATCAAGTCTGATTGTTTATTGATACTGCAAGCCAAAGTGTTTTGGCAACATTTTAGAAGAAAAAACGATAGAAAGAAAGAAAACATAATTTATTCCGTCAGTAGTAAAAATCACAACATAAGAAAGTTAAAAAATAAAAAAAGAACGGACTCAAATTTTAATTTTACATGAAAATGTTTTTGGTATGATCTATAACTACTACCAAAAGACCTCGGTTCTTGTTACCGGGTCAAAAAGACCCTGAATAGCTGTAACTCATTATTAGTCCTCTATGACAAGAGTTTCTCCTCTTAAATGAGGAGACCCACTCGGTAGAACATACTTCACTAAATGATTCATAACATAATATTATTTATGTTTTAAGAACGATGTTGCGTTTATAAGAAAAATTGTTCCAAGCCATAAATACTAAAATACCGTGACGCGCTCTTCGACTCTTTTCTCACAAGGATGCTATTTATGTAGATTACATTCAAGCGAAAATCGCCCTTACCGCAAGATGTTCGCATCAAATGTAGCCGGTCCAAGGTAATAAAGGAATCGCTTACAATTTTGCAAAAAAGCGTGTAAGGGTGCTTTTATTGCGCAATATTAGGCATTTTTCTGACGGAACGGTCGCTGTTGTTATTTTCCTTATGGTTAATAAACAAAAACTGTGCAAAAAGACGGTCCAGGAAAGGACCCCGATTAAGATACAAATATACATAATATAATATGAAGCCAACAGTAATAAAAGAAATGTTTTATGTCCTATGTAAATTATAAATAAGCACTACGATACGATCACTATGTTTCGTCCAATTGTTGCCCACTTCTATGTGTGTTATGTAACAAACGCCCGGTGACTAAGATGTATGTGTTATGTAACAAACGCCTGGTGACTAAGATGTGTGTGTTATGTAACAAACGCTTGGTGACTAAGATGTGTGTGTTATGTAACAAACGCCTGCCCCCCAATTCTGGTATTCATTAACCGAAACGGATCGGCTGCGTTTCGGCTTCGTTACAGTTGCGTTTGTGAACTCAAATGGTATTCCGGTAACTTGACGTTAGCAGCTGAACCGCAAACGAAATGGAAACGGTTGGTTTTAGAGCCGCATACGGAAGGCTTATGGTGTTGCAACTCAAAATTTTTTTATTGCGCGTTCATTGCTACTTTTGCAAATATATTTCAAAGATTTTTGGCTGTATGACGTGTGTATCTTTGCTCAACGTCAAAAAAGTTTACGCCGTGAAAAGACTTGACATTAGTTATGTCAAGTTTGGCGGTTGTTTTAATTTCACGAAGCGCCGGCGGACAAATTGTACAGTGCAAATCTTGAATTTATATTCTATTGCCTAGACGAAGATAGTTCGGATTATAAATCACCATTCAGTAAGTATACATTAAAATTGGCACGCCTACAAAAAGAGGTCCCTGAGATAATAGCAGATAATCTTCTGTTTTTATACGCAGTTTTTTTTATTTTTAGTTTTCTTTCTTTATCTCTATCATCATCTTCATCATGTTTCAGTTTCTAATCTTAACTTTATTTTTTAGAGACATAGAACATTTTCTTCAAGTGAAGAGTGACCATTAGTATTGAAATGACTACAGAGAGTTATGAAAGGAACACATAAAATTTATTAAATCAGAAATTAATGTTCAATGGACTTGCTGACTTCTTTTCTTTTACGAGTGACCTCCTCTCGCACTTATTAATATCGTTGTCTTTTTTCCCACAGTCGGCTCACGAGCGATTGTTGGACGGCCCTGCCATCTTGAAGACGCTATCAGCTATCAGTCTTCCTCAACTCAAAACCACGCACCTTAAAAGCTAGTTCTGTTGTAATTTCGTTGGAACTCAATAAAGGAACATCCATGCCTGCCTTGTTTAAATGTTGTGTAAAATACAACATACATTCACAATGCGCGCGGCTAAGATGGGATCATAGTGCAGTTGACTAATGCTAATGCTATTAGGACCTAGAAGTTAAAATAAAAATTAATAGTTAATGTAGTGTACCCAAAATCAAATAAATAAATTTAAGATTAATGTAAGCTACTACTCAGAAAGATTGTAATGATTGATTGTTATTGCGTGTTGTTGTTTTTGTGGTTGAATAAATAATTTGTATTGGTACACAATGTGTGTAATTGGTTTCCTACCTTATCTTCTGGGCTTATGGCATCGCTGCGGCAAGTCGGGAGTAAAAAGGGACGTAACTCGTTGATGATATTTCGTGCGAGGCTCTTTGATAACCTATAGGTTTTTATATTCAAACTCAAATTAAAATTTAAAATCATTTATTAATATAGGTATTAAATATACACTTATGCACGTCATTTTTTGAATCTACTCCCACTTCGTAAGGTGCGTTGACTTGGAGGAGGAGAAGCGGGGAATGAAACTATAAATTCCTTATTGGTCACATCAAATACCTCTTGATGGTATGGTTAACGCCTACGAGTACTAGTCTTTGGTTCGGGCAATGTCCCGAAGCTGCGCCCTCAACATCATATCCTAAGCTTGATAAGAGCTCATTGTTTCTGCAAGAATAAAGTTTATAGATAATCTTACGGTCTCTTACGGTCATGTCTTTACAGCGTGACAGCTAGTATATAAAAAACTTCAATGTGAATGTTGTAAAACAATAAACTTACCAAAAACGTTTTAGCTCAAAATCAACACAGGAAAAGGAATTTAATCAAATCAAGGAAGGTACCTTTGGTCAAAACTCAATCACAATGTATAAAAAAGCTACTCATTCGCTGCCGATGCAAAACTGCTAATTTTGACATTTCAACCAACGTAGAACCGTTGCGTTTCAGCCGAACCAACTGTCAAAAACTTAACAGAATACCTCACAAAGTCCGAACCGTTAACGGAACACTATATGTCATTTAGCAGAATACGAAAAACAAACCGTTTCGGCTGCGTAACCAATGCGTTTCGGTTTCCTCAACCAATTGTTAGTAGAATACCAAAAGTAGTTTCCAATGCTTTTCAGATCCGTTTCGGCTTAAAATAAAATAGCAGAATAGGGGGGCTGGTGACTAAGATGTGTGTGTTATGTAACAAACGCCGGGTGACTAAGATGTGTGTGTTGTGTAACAAACGCCTGGTGACTAAGATGTGTGTGTTATGTAACAAACGCCGGGTGACTAAGATGTGTGTGTTGTGTAACAAATACCTGTTTATAAGAGTCGATGCTCGCAAGTTAATATTATGTCTCTTTTATACTCTTATAAGGTAACCTAAATAGGGGCCGTTCAAATATTACGTAACACAATTTGAGAGGTGGGGTCTTGTAAAATGTTATGAAGCGTTACATAGGTGGGATCGAACAACGCGTTCCGTAACATTGTTTTTTTTATTACAAAAAACTGGGGAATATAATTCTTCTGACTCAACAAAATGGCAACATTTTAAAATAAAAATGGTAATTTTTGTATTACTTTACGTTTAGGGAGGGGGAAAAATGGAACAGAAAAACGTTACGGCGCGTTACATGAGGGGGAGAGGAAAAATCTTGGAAATTGCGTTACGTTATATTTTAATGCACCCGAATAACCTAATTACGAGGTATTCTAAAAATGGGCGCCTAATTGCGCGGTACTAAAAACAGCGTTAAGCTTTTTAACAGTAACTTTTTACTTCCAACAAAACGTCTTTACGTCTGTAAATAGCCTTATGATCTGGATATATCTCATGTTCATGGATACACGTATACATCACTTCAGTTTTCTTCATTTTATTGAAGCTTTTATCCTAAAACCTTTAGACGAAGGTAAGTGAATAGCTATGAATGAGTATGAGTGCTTTGGATGGTAATTAAAGTAGAGTAATAATGGAACGGTAAATAAAGAATGTATAAAAAAATAAGCATTATACCTATACAGTAAATGAGATTCAACTATTAAAAAAAAACAATTTTAAAAAGAATGAAAGGCAAAGTCACTAGGGACAACTAATATTTGTGAATTCCTCTAAATTTAAATATACGTTTAGGGGGCTGTTCAAGTATTACGTAACGTAATTTGGGGGAGGAGGGTGGGTCTTCTAAAATAATAATAACATGATGCGTGAGATACGTTCTCGAACAATGCGTTACCATTACGTAACATTGATCTTTATTATTAAAAAAAACTAGATAACATAATTTTTCTAACTTGATAAAATGGCAATGTTTTAAGATAAAAGTGGTTATTTTTGTGTTACGTAACATTTGGGGAGGGGGGGTAGAGAAAAACGTTACGGTAAGGCGGATGAAACATCGTTAAAAATTGCGTTACGTATTAGAATACTCCCGTAGGTCATAATAAATATTCCTAGTGTCTATTTGGATTTTTAAAGCCATTAACTATTATGATAGAATAAACCAGTGATAGCCTAGTGGTTTGAACATTGGTCTCTGGAACGGGAGCTCTTGTGTTCAAACCCCAAGCACCTCTAATTTAAAAAGTTATATGCGTATTAGATAGGTACTAATTATCACTTGCTTCAGTCATCGTGAGGAAACCTGCACGCCTGAAAGTTCTCCATAAAGTTCTCAAAGGTGAAGTCTGCCCACCGCACTTGGCCAGCGTGGGGGACTATGGCTTGTACCTCACACTGTGAGAGGAGACCCGAGCCCAGCAGTAGGATAGTTATGGGTTGCGATGATGATGATGATGATGATATGACGTAGACAGACGGTCAGTGGTCTTCAAATAATATAGTATAATTAACATAAGAGTTATCTTCACAACGAGGAAGTACTTTATTTTAATTGTATTCCTCTCCAAAACAACTTTCCCCTGCCTCCCTATTTCCACATTTACGATCCTGAAACAGCGAGAAAGCTTCACCTAAAAGTTTAGTATTCATCTTTTGATGTCTGTTTATTGATACTCTATTTATACTGTCCATATTAATGTTACAATGTTTGTAAGTTTTTTGTAAGTTTTGTAAGTGTTTTAAAATTAGGTCAGAGGTTCGAAACCTTTGGTGTCAGAACTTGGAAGTTTTTCATTAACTTTAAAAACATGGATCTTGAAAACAAAAGAAGGAAGGAGTATTATTAAAGAAAAATCGGAACTATTACCAAGCCTCCGCTATCTCTCTGTGGTGTCAGACTAGGCTGTATCTCATAAGCTGTGATAACTAGAAAGCTGAAATTTTCACAAATTATGTATTTCCGTTGCCACTATAACAACAAATACAAAAAATATTAACGGGGGTCCCCGTACAATAAACGTGTTTTTTTTCTATTTTTTTTATTTTATTTGCACGTTTCGATCTTGGGGAATGTCTCTAGTATTATTATAAAGCTCTGTTCCTACTTACGATGCAAAAAGGAAATTGAGAGAAACGAGTATCCATCTATCAGGCCCTATAATTTATCATCTCATTTCAAAGAATGGGATTACAAAACGTAGGTACCTAATCCATTTATTTCTACGTCTCTCTTAAACACTTAATTTAAACCTGAGTTCGAATCGGAAGAAACTTATTTTTTGTAGCTAATGACAAGACAAATACACTATTAAAATACCTTACTTAATATTTGTTGATAAAGTTAAAATTTAAAGAGGATGATCAAAAACAAATTGATTTATTTATATAAAAAGTTCTTGTGTACACACAGACATTTTTTTAAAGCTAAACAAAGCACACCATTTTGCCTGGACCTACGAGTAAATGTATGTCATACCTACGTAAACTGGACACACAACATTTTCTCTACAAAATCTATTTATCTTCCCGAAATTTTACTTCAAAGGTATCCTTGTTTTATAATAATCTAACCACGTTAAAAATACAAAAGCTTAAATTGAATAATAAATTAATAAGCAACAAAAAATCGTGATTTCAAAGATATCCGCCATTCCTTTACCTAAGACATAAATCAAATGAAATGCGAATTTTTCATTGTCGGTAAGGGTGAAATAATTAAATTGAAATTTACCGGCAATATTATAAGATGAAATACGCAATTGGTTGGAATATTACTTTGAAGAATTTATTTCGGAATAGACGGTTGAAACTTGGGAAGATACGGTAAGAGCATTCTAATTCAATAATATTAAGTTGATAAAAATGGAGGTTGGTGGGAAATTCCGTAGCATTTTCTACGTCTATTAGATACAATTTTTTCTAATTACGAAGTTACTAGCAACAGCTCATAATATTCGTATTTGTAATCTTTTTAATTTAAAATCCAACATCGTAATTTAGCATTATTTTTTGACGTGAATACGTCTTTAAATTTGCTACCATATAGGGGCAAACCTAAAATCTAAAGATAGCAAAATGGGGGATACAGTTTGGCGTTGTAGTTTCGAATCTATCGTCTTCATCCAAAATTTAATTATGTCACTGGATAGGCTAAAAGATCAAAGAATTAATGAAAATAAGCGAGAACAGTGAATAATCGCGCCCGGTGGAGGAGGAAGCTTCATTCGCGTTATTTTGCCGTTTTCACAATATTTTTTGTTGCTGCTCCTGTTGTATTCATCTTAGCGTGATGTTATACAGCCTTAAGCCTTCCTCGATAAATTGACTATCTTACAATAAAAGATTGTTTCAAATCGGTTCAGTAGTTCCTGAGATTACCACGTTCAAATTCAAACAAACTTTGCGGCTTTATATTATTAGTATAGATTGACAAATTACAAGTAGTTCAGAAGGTACGTACATAATATAGGTACATACCGGTCAAAATCATTTACCCTGCAGATCAAAAATATGATTACCTCTAAGATACAAACAGGGTACTAACTAATTGACGTACTCTAGCGGTTACCCATTAATTTACGTTTCCTAACTCGATCGATCGTTACAGATAGATGCAAGCTCTCGGTTATAACCGCTTCAACCGGGAATACCTAGCTCGAACCTTTTGCAAGATAGATTATTCTTGTCCATACTACCATTAATCTCATGTTACTATGATAATACCCTTAGAATAGCGTGTTCATTAATTATATACGAGATGCTTGCTTACGTCAGACCACGGGGATTTTTTTTTACTCCTTGCGTAAGGAGGGTTTTGTATGTGGATTTCTTTGGGACGCCCTACAGTCTAAACATGACGGATTGTCTCGATTTTAGATGTAAGATATTAAAAAAAAATAAACAAATTTAAAATTTATTTCAACCACTTTCAATCTCGAAGGTGCCTGCATTTTTCTTGAAAATTAACCGAAAATTTAACACTTTTATATATTTAATAGATACATATACATATAAATAACGTAATTTGTAACAGTCGAAGCATAAAAGTGAACGTATTTTATCTTTCACAATACCGGGCCGAAACGGCCTGTGTGTTCCACTTGTAACTTCATATCATGTAAACTTCATAACTTAATAGATAACTTTACGTTAACTTCATAAAGGCGTTCGACTACTAACTTTGCTGGCCGAGTATGTAACAGTTTTAACTTCATCCGTATTAGAACGTTCTAGCATATTGTGCATGGTTTTACGAACTAGTTTTGATGTCAATACGTCTTTAAATTTGCTACCATACGGAACAAACATAAAAACTTAGTAAAATCGGGGGATACAGTTTGGAGTTGTAGTTTCAAATCTGTCGTCTACTTTCAAAATTAAATTACACTACTGGCTAGCTAAAGGATCAAGAATTAATTACAATAAGCGAGGACACAATTAACAATTTCTCGGACTAATAATGTAGATTGCTATCTTCTTAGCCGAATATAAATTGACCATGAAATGGCATATAATTTTTTTTTTTTCATTTCTTATCATAGCTTCCATTTACATAAAAAGGTGCTGTAATATCAGGAATAATTATTTATTTTTCTGGAGGCTACTTCAGCGACAATAAACTTCTTTCCATTATTTATAAGTTGTAAAATTACGCCGAGGGTAAATGCGTGACAATAAATTTACCCGGAACACGAATTTTGCAATTAGACTCCATAACGAATATTTGGGAATTGGGGGAATTAATTAGGGCGACAATAAGTGTCAAGATATGCTTAAGCGAATACCCATGGACCTTAGACCAAAAAGTATATATAATATAGACTATATAATATTTATAATAATAATAATTTATCATGTTGACAGCAATAATAACAATTAACAAAAACTGTTAACAATTTATGTTGCCAGCATAATTTTTTTATACTTTCTCCCTGATTAAATAGCTATGGTGTCGGGGTGTTGGGCTGTTAAATAAGCACGTAGGACAGAACTAAAACTACTATCAAATACGATATAACCTTTTATTTAAATTAAAAAAAAACCAAGATTTTAATTCCATATATTTTTTAATGCTGGCAAATCCTAATTAAATGTAGTGACATTATGGTCTAGCGACCTCAAACAGAAAGAGTTTATTTTATTCTATAACCTAATAGGCGGAGTTGAACTCACGCAGTTTTGTCATAAGCGTCAGACTTACAAAGTAATAAAAGGGTTATAAAAAAGCTATTACTTGTATACGTTTTATTACAAAGTTCAAACTATACGAGTATTTTTAAGTCATTGTTTTAGCGATAAAATACTTTTATAACGAGTTACGACGTTTATATTTGTAGAATCTAATAAAGCAATAAATCTGGAAGGATTTCTTACATCAACCTTGGATGAATCGTTACTTTTTTTGATTCGTTAACAATCGCAATTTTTTTAATGGTACTTTAATCCCAATATTCATACGCTCGCGAATTGTATCAAAAATTATTATTTTTCCGACACACAATTCTCCAGTACCCATGAAATAAACTAGTAGGTGCTAAGTTCTCTGCCTATTAAAAACTAAATCAGTACTCTACTGTAATTTTATGATCCCCTGGTTCCTACTTTCAGTCTACCAGGACAGCAATATAGGATTACTAGAGATAATTTTGTCTTCCTCGATAAATGGACTATCTTACACTAAAAGAATTTTTCAAATCGGTCCAGTAGTTCCTGAGATTAACGCGTTGAAACAAACACAACAAAATTTTCAGCTTACTATACTAATATTATAATATAGTAGTATTATAATATAAAATATTTTATTACATATTGTTCTATTCCCGGTGAAGACAAATACAAAAACAACAAAAATCAAAAATTGGTCATGAGTCGTAAGTGGACTAATACGACTTTATTTTATATGTATATTATTACACTGCGCCAGGATTGTAATAAAATATGTTCCCTTCAATAAATACTAGAATTATCCACTTTTAATTATACATTACTTTACTCTATTTCGTTCATCAACCTTAAATCTGACAGCTCCAAAACAATAGAATGTTTAAAAGAAATAACCACTGTTACCAGCCAGTCCTACCTAATATCCATATTTTTTTAAATACCTGTAACAATATATAAGAAAACTCAACATAAATACATGATATAAATCCTGATTCCCCAAAGCCCCTGCGAGGTTGTTCATAGCAATTTGTCACAGACGATTACCACGTCTCCTGGTTTTTTGTAGGCGTCTTAGTGACAGGTAAAACAATGTCGTGAGAAAAATCCTTACCAACATTTGAACTCTATTAGAAGTTGAAATGTATCTGACATATTTGAAATCTTCTTAAGAATATATTATTATACTAGGTATATTATATTAGCCATATTAATTCGTTAAGGAAAAGCGAAACGAATGGAGTCTTTTTGTAAATACGTCTTTTAATTTGCTACCATACGGGGCAATCCTAAAAACCTAATTAAAATCGGTGGATACAGTTTGGCGTTGTAGTTTCGAATCTATCGTCTACATCCAAAATTAAATTATACCACTGGTTAGTCAAAGGATCAAAGAATTAAGTACATTAAGCGAGAACAGTGAAAAATCTATTTTACGACGTAAATATACAAATAAAAATGGTTTATAACCTACAAAATTAACCTGTAACATAATCGTGTTCACGTACAACACACAGCCGTGTCCATATCCCAGCTATACCCAATTGTGAATTGCTAAAGGTTTACCGAAACGAAGCAAGGGTGGGTAAAGAGTGAAAATATGAAGCTTTTCATTTAATGTGTGACATCTGGCAAAGGTTTTCGGATAGAAAATGATGAATTATCCTATTTCACATAGAAAGATAGTAATTTCTGTGATAAATGTCCCGCCAGGAATACAATTCAGGCTCACGATTAATATGGGTGATTTATTTTGTACTCCATAAAGATTTATAACACATCTGAGTACCTATTTTATGTGAGACAGGAGCAATTAAGATGATTTAAAATAAAACTATTTGTAATTATGGAAAAAAAATCCGACTGCTTAAAAATAGAGGGAGGGCTTTCGTTAAAAATAATCATAATAAAAACCTTTATAGTCGGTAACCTTCTTTTGAGAGATAGCTGAAAAAAGTCATAAACAAAGATAACAGTTTTTTTAAATAAGGTTCAAAAGTGTGATACTTAATTTTGCAGGCCAGTGTATAATCAATAAAGTTATTGAATACGAAATTTGGAAAATAAATTAGTTACCTTAACAATTTCTTTAAGCTCAGCAAATTGTCGGTGATTAGCTCATATTTACAATTTACTCTTTTACCAGTTAAAAATGTAAAACAGAATTTCCTTCTTGAAGTTGAGTTCCGCAAGGATACCTAGACTAGAATTGGACTGGTTATTGAGTTTAACTCGGCTGGCGGGGCGACTTCAACTCAGTTAACAACGAGATACAATCATTGCCAAGATATGAATTTAAGGTTAGCTTAAGCTAGTGGCAATTTTAGTATATTTATAAAGTATTTTTATAGTATACTACTAGAAGAGCAAGCAAACTTTGTTTATAGCCACACACTAGGATTCCCTGTGTTGTGTGTGCCATGGACTACACAGAAACACACAAACATAAACCCAGACCGAGAACAAAAATTAATATTCATCATTAAAATTTCAGCCCCGCTGGGAAACGAACCCAGGACCCTTTAAAAGGCGATCCGGCGAGGTAACCATTTCGCCACACGGGTCGTCAAAGTAACAGTTATGCTGTCAATTTTTTCTTTATATCTCACTTTGTTGATGGAAGGTCTCACAAAATATTGAGGTTATTTTGAGAAGCTGATCTTCCCTTTACTTATGACATACGCACCTTATTACGTTACCAAACTTTTCCGCTCGATATATACGAAGGAAATAAACTGGAGAGGAAAAGACGGGTATATGAGCAAATAACGTTTCATCTTGTTTCCCATATAACCTAGACATACTCGTAGCTAGGGCACCATTAGCAGCCTAACCCTATAATTATTGCGTAACGCTGGGATTTCCAAATGATTTCCAAATGTGTGCACCAAATTGAGGGTAATGTTTTCAAGCGCATGTATTTTCATTTCTTGCACGCTGTATAGCCCAAACAGCTACTCATTTTTCAACATGTGAAAGGTGTGACTGGTCAATGGATTCATCTCTATTGTAGCAGGACTATATGTTTACTTAATTAAACCGCTTTTCGAGTGCTTTTTATTTTGAAAGTATATCTTGTGTACTTAAAAAGTTATTGCAATTTTTAAAGTGTGATACTTAGTTTTGCAGGCCAGTGTTTACAAAGTGATGTTATAGTTATTACATAGTGGTCTTTATGTCCAATCTCACTGACGCGTTTACAATGATTATCATTCTTACTATGGAGACGTATCCAATGACGTCTTACATGTTGAAATCTATCAACCCATTTGGGCTGTATACCTACACTTTGCCAAAAAATCGTAATACATATTTACGTACCTTCAAAAAATACTACCCACCTGTGCTGTGCGCCCTACCTAGATTGATTGTAACCTATTTAACCAATTGTAATGCCTTGAGAAGTACGTCGTTTTTGTACATAATTTATGATAATATTATTATATTAGATGAAAATGTTCTGAGCTTCTTCAGTGATAAAAGTAACCCTGTAGTGTCCAATTAATTGGTTAAAGCCATCGAGACATCGATTACTATATCACCCTTCTCGGACGTGAGCTGAATGTTTCGTAGGTGTAATTGTATTCAACCGGGTCGATAGAGCCTTGTACCTTTCGGTTTTTGGTTTCGGTTTCGGTGAACTACGTTTAATAGTAGGTATTTTTTTTATATTTGCTGCTTTTTTTAGTGCTACCATTGTCTTGTATATTTTAATTGTGTGCATAATACACATATTCGTCCGTGTTAGTATTTGGATTTAATTTTTGTAAGTATTGTAACAAGACTATCAATAATATTATCTGATCCTTTTTAAATTTCGTACGGATAAGTATCTGTTCCACGTATAAATACTCCTTAAAATGATATGGAGCAACTATGGAACCTTATAGTAAAACCTTGGCAAGAAGTGCGGCTTATAAGTACATTTTGTGTTGGGTTATTAGGCAATTACAAAGGTAAGAAAACAGACAATTCACGGCTGTATAAGGTCCCGAACTAAATGTCGAGAAGTTTCAGCTTAGGAAATTATCTGAGCTAACCACTTGTTAGACTAGTATGAAGGGTAACTTGTGGGGAATGGGTAAATGTGGGAAAGGTAATAACACAGTTCAGTTTAATCACGAGTCCATCGATTACCATTACCCCGCTCGGACGTGCTCTGAATGAGTCGTTGCTTTAATTGCGTTCAGTTACGAAGCGGGTCGATTGTGCCTTGTACCTTTATTTCTTTTGTTTCGGAATTACTTTTATTTTAACTGAATGATATTGAATACCGATTTGAGTTACTTTAATTTTTGCTGATATTTTTTTGTATTTCCGGGTAAGCTTAGAATGCAATTGAGGAATTACAATAGTACATAAAATGGTTTTATGGGGGCCATCTTTTTTTCACTTACCTAGGTAAAAATTTTACAAATTTTTGGTAACTATCAAGGCAGTGGGGAAGGAGTCAATAATTACTAAAACATTGCTAATTAATACTAGAATTATTCTTATGCTTTTTTCTATAAAAATACCTAGTACTTACATACATTTTGATGGCATTTTAATTTCAAAATAAATTTGTAATAAAATTAAGTACTTGGCGTCGTAACCACAAAGCAGAAGACCACAAAAACGAATGTTTGCAAAATAATAATTTATTTTAACGTGACCGCATTATGCATACCTTACGGCACCTTTGTCATTGAAATTCAAGTAATAGTTTTCTATAAACCCCTTTACTATAAGCTGGGTTTTCGCACCTTTGAATATTTCTATAAGCAGGGCACGTATCGTTTTTGGGACTTTGTTATGAAACCGAACCCCAAGATCCACAAAAGATCGGATTTCCTTACGTAGGTGGTGCGGATGTTTGCAAATAATGGCTTTCTAGTTTGTTGTTATCGCTTTTATCCTATTATCCAGGGTGAATTGTTAAGTATTACCGAGAGCGTAAATGATGAGAAACCTTTATAAAAAAATTAAGATCTAACTTTGTATAAAACCTTTTTGTAGATAACTTAACTGTACCCACCACTCTATATAATAATTTTTTATTTGTCATAATTTGAAGATTATAAAATATTATTATAAGTGTTAACTATCGTTATACAAATTAGTTTGCTAAAACCTTACAAGGTCATAAATGCCCTGTACCTATCAGCATTTTCCTTACAGCCTTCGAATAGCCCCGTACCTAACCATAAAACCTAATGCCCGGTCATTACGTAAATAATATGAAATACCCGAACTTGTAACAGTAAACAAGGTTTAACTACAATAGCTATAAAAAGTTGAACCCGTTTATCAGTCCGAGGATGATAACCCGTTCATTGCCGGGCTAGTCCGGGAATTCCGCCAATTTATTTCAAACGTGACTCTAATTTTCTTTAGGTACCATTTGCACTGAACGTTACTTACACCTGACATTTAACAGGTTATTTAAGTAAACGTTAGCACAGAAGCAAAAAACGCGACTCCTTAAAAAGTGAAGAGGGGGNGAGCGTACCAAAAAAGCATAAACTCTCACATACTCAAGATTCATCACCTTTTTCCATTTAGTATAGTAACAAGGTAACTTATTGATGTTACATTTTAAAGAGCTTTAAAGGTCCTAAAATCTATAGCTGAACCATTACAAACGTGCAGACTACGTCATCAATCATTTTATCATATCTCTCGTTCACACTTATAGGTATATCGGAACTCTCGCTGGAATGTGGGAGTGACTCGTATAGGTGTGAACGAGAGATATGATAAAATGATTGATGACGTAGTTTGCACGTTTGTAATGGCCCAGCTATAGGTAATGCATTTTTAAATTCTACTAAAACAATAATAACAATGCACGTTTAAAATAGCAGTCAACGTCCACATGTGAATGTTACCTTTGATACTTTTGTATATCACTTTCTTATCGTAAACCATTTGCTATATCTTGAGCGTGTAAAAGTTGAGTTATTAACTCACGACGTTAGGTTTGTTCTATACTTGATCATCATATAAAGTAATCTTATATCTCCTATATCGTGATCCTGTTGAATAGGGAATAAGATTGTGGTATCATGTCCTTCTTGTAGGATGTTTCTAGGACCTCAATAGGAATCGAACCCAGGATTAATTTAGTCCTATTTCTTTTGTTCAGTACATACTAAAAGATCAGACAGATATTGTACTGCAACATATTTTGTCTCATTTAATTTGGTTGATCTCTCAGTCTTCTTCATTAGGTATTCTCGTCTTTAAATTTTTTGGCACCTTTAATAAATGCTCATCATATTAATTTTTGCTTTGATAACGTTTCTACTCCAATAGTTTGGCTGATTCCTTGAAATATCGTGACAAAGTACAACCTACCGGATTAAACTGTTTTCATAAACTATGATCCCTCTTAAATATACAAGATAATGTTTATTTAAATCTCTCCAGTTGTATAGTAGGAGTCCAGTGACATACACACGTACGTTAGAATTTTATATATGTGTAAAGAAAAGATGGATATTCGCTATTTATCAAACAATGTAGCAAGTGTCTAATTCCTTGACGAGGGACGCGTTTGGAAATAATATTGTTGGAATGTGTCTTTAAGAAGCAAAATAAATGTTTAGAGATAGAATGTGCTTGTACTATGGTAAATCCGATTAGATACGATATAACACGCTGTGACAACGATTATTCTGAAGGATAATTGAAATTGTCGGAACATTACTTATTTGTGATTTGTAAGAAAAATACTGAGATACATCCGTGATACAGGGAGTGGGGAAATGGGTGTAGGAGTTCATAGTATAATTATTATTGGATAGATAATACCATAGACTGTGGTTTAATATTTCCATGCTACTCGTGAAATTAATCTATTTATTATCTATGTAAGCTATACAGTGGTTTACACGTAAAAAGGGATCATAATCATACATAGAGACACACTTTCGCATTTATTATTACTTCTAAAATAGTAAAAAAATAAGTAAGGGATTAATTCCTAAAGATCCTATAATTCACATGTTATAATCCATGACATGGTCTTAGTATAATTTCATTTCAATCCGTTCAACAATTGTTAACTCATTTAAAAATATTACAGTTTGAAGGAAATTAGGAAACTAAAGAAATGTAGGGATAATTGTGGACAGTACATCGAAATCTCCAGAATAGAATCAAAATATAACCTCCGATAAATCTTAGTCCTATTTGGCTTTAGGCAAACCGCTGTTGGTTTTTCTCGGGTCAAACAAATTGGTCAATTTGTCACAACCTCTACTGGACTTTGACAAAACGACCTGACAAGACAGGATGGTATTAGGACGAAGAACAACGTTATTGCTAACAACTATAGGATCTATTTATCGATACATTATTGGTTATTAGGTTAAGCAATAAACATAAAAGTGACTAATAGTTGTCTGCCCATGGACAATAATTAAGATAATGAGCGGAATATGGTCATGACAATAACGCAATGTTTAATGCCATTAAATACTCACAACGGACATTTACAAATAGCTTAGTTTTACCAATTCTACATTTTGTAACACTCGTTACTAAAATACTAATTTCAACTTCTAGTTATAAAATTAATTAAAAATATAAATGTCGGAAGTTGAGAGCAGATCGATCGGACGCCAAATGAAAAAAGTTTTGGCATATTAATGTGGTTTCGGGATTACGATTGTATTACCTAATAGCCGGGCAGTCAATTGCTGTTAGGGTGCTATGTCACCGAGGCCACCTGATACTAATTAATGATATAGAGTAATAATGCTATATAAAGGATATTTCAGTCTATATACTCCCTAGCCAGCTTATCAGTAACACTTGAAGGATTAATATCGTTAGTTTGCCAAGAGGAGGTACTGGATTTTCAATCAGTATTAATGACTACTTTTGACGTGAATACGTCCTCTTTTAAAAATATTAATATAAAATCTTTTTTTTAAATAGACTACTGGATAGCTAAAGGATCAAAGAATTAAATACAATAAGCGAGAATAGTGAAAAATCGCACGAGGTCGAGGGGGAAGCACAGCAATTTTGAGGTTGTTTTAAATTAGTTTTTTTTAATTAGAGGTGCGTGCTGTGGGATTTGGAACTAGTAACTTTCATTTAAAAGAGCAACGTTCCAAGCACTAGGTGACTTGTATGAAATTGTACTATCCTTTTTATGTGGAAGGTACCATGAAAACGTCAAACAAGTCACCCGTTACACAATATTTTTGCCTACCCAACTCAAACGGAATACGGGTGAAATGTGCCCTGTTTTTTCCTATCTGGCTATAAATTTATCCCGGTGCTACCAGAATACAAATCATACGGCCTAGGCGCGTGCTTGCTGACGATAATTAATAACGCGCACAATGAATACTGATTTAGTGACGTTGTTGAAAGTAATAATGGTTTCTGTATAGTGATAGGTGGTGCTAGGCTCTTATAGAAATTTTCACTGTAATTATGGAGGTATTATATCAGTTACTGTGGACCTGTCCTCGCTTCGTTTCGATAAACCTATGCCGAAACGAAGGTAAAAAGATAGCCTTAGTTACTCCTTAATAAACCAGCTATCCGCCAGTGAAAGTCCCATTAAAATCGGTTCAGCCGTTTCAGAGATTAGCCGGATCAAAAAGACAGACAGACGAAATTAAAAAAATCTGTCCATGTGATGAAAATCCAGACGATTAAATTCGATTTTTTCGTTGGTAATTATAAGAACATTAACCCGGACGCGGTCATCCCATGGACAATTTCCTTAATACCCCTAATCCTTGTAAACCGTAGGCCGCGGTTATCCAGGGTTATAAGGTTGCTTATTGAAATATTACGCGGACACTACATAATCCTAACCACTGTACGTCAATACAAAGTTAATAATACTGACAGCGTTGAATAAAGCTGTAGGCAAGAATTTTGGACGGTTCAACTTCCTAAAGGAATTTAAACTCTATCATTAAGGAGATAAGTGTTAAAATTTTAGCGATGATTTCTGGGTTTGAACTCTCTTTAGATACTATGGCCTTGAAGTTAAGATAAATTCCAAGGGCTACTGTTATCAGGTATTGAAATCTTCAAGTGTTCTCACGATCAACTTCTAGAATAAAGTGCACTTACAGTTTCAAGAGATCAGAGGACTATTAGGTATTGTAATGCCTGTCCCACTGCTGGGCTCGGATCTCCTTCACAGTGTGAAGGGTACAAGCCATAGTCCACCACGTTGGCCTAGGGCGAATTGGCAGACTTCACATACTTTTGAAACTTTTTGGAGAACTCTCAGGTGTGCGAGTTTCCTCATGATGTTGTCTTTTACAAAAGTAAGTGATAATTAGTTTCTAATACGTACATAACTTTTAGAGACTTAAAGGTCTGGGTTCGAACCAAGGTACACCGGTTCAAGAGACAAACGTTTAAACCAATAGGCTATCACTGCTAAGCTATCAAAGCCACTGTAGCAAAAGTTATTCTATGTTAAATACTTATTACAAGTACGTGAAAACTGAAAGACTACAGTACTTAATAATAACCAGCCAAACTGCAGCCAAAATATGTTGCACAATATTTTTCGTGTAAGCTTATGTTATGTAACATAAAATAGTTTCTGTAAAATAATACAGAAACTAAAAGCTTAAAGTTCAAATTTAGCTCCACTCCGTGCACCAAGTTCAAAATTGCTCAAAGCTTCGTAAGAGCTTTCAAGCATTGGAATATTCTTTTGAAACTCAGATTTCCAAATTCAAAAATAAAAATGTATCGCGTGTTCGTTTGGATTGAAAGAGGACCGAACGATTTCCATGAACTGGAAATTTTTATTTCATAAAACCTGATATTGAATTGCTGGCCACAAAACTACTTATCGAAGAAAAATAAAACTACTGCAGGCCAGTTTTGTTTCATACCTTATTGAGATAATTTATTTGTACATTTTTTTTAAGGTTCTGCTGGGTTACTATGATGGAGGAGGCCTAGAGGTACATCAAGCTGCTTCAGTGGGAATTGTTGATGGGGCCAGACCAGGTGTTGGAAGTCTAGGAGACGCCCAATGGCTTATTAGATTGTTATCTAACGATAACAACCGGGAACGACGGCTTAACATGCTCTCTGAAGCCCGTGCTCAAAATGTTATGCACTAGATGTCATCCATCCACTTTCCGACCGCGCCTGTAGTTGTTTAACATCGTAGATCACTTAAAATCGACGCAAGCCGCTGAAATATGACCACTTCTCTTAGGTAACTGGTAAATCATCATCTTAGTTATTATTTGATAGAGAAATATGACCTATAAGGTTCACCAGGTCAACATAACATTTTATCACTACGGAAGCAATCGAAAAATACTTCGCACATTCATCAATATCACTCAGAAGGTTTCACTTCATTTATTCACTTCATTATTGACTTCAAAGTAATTTCATTTCACTTGTACGGTTGCCATTTTCTCGTTATGTTCCAGCGTTACTTCCTAATTCTACAAGAGCTTCACATACAAACGATACGACGTCGCAACGTGGCGGATACGACACGATCCAACGATGTCGCACCACGATGTGGTATTCGGCAATACCATTGCATGTATTACTAGCACAATATACAGAAACTATTTAAACTCATGTATGTTTGTTTCTGATACCTACACTCTCGTACACATCTTTACGCTTTTGTTCTAAAACACTTTCGAACAGGAGCCGAAATCCATGTCGGAAAACCGCGTCTATGTGTGCGTTGTTCGATCGCGACCACTACGGAGTTTTAGGACATGAACAAGCTAGGACACCGCGGCCTACAGGCCGCCCCCCACCATGGACTTTACAAACCCCGGACTAGACACCAATCAAACTACTACGACAACTTTGATAGAGGCCCAGAGTAGTGGGCCCCACCCAAGGACCGGTTTATATTTATAAACCGCGAGAGACTCCCCCAAAACGGGTCCCCAAGACCCATGGGTTACCACGCCCCCTGCGGGGCGGTGTGAAGAAACGAGAGTGAACAAGCTAGTTTTTTCAAACTAGTTTCAGTCGTGTGATTCCGTATAAAATAAATAGTGTCGTGACATCAAAAGCATCGCTAAGATAATGGTTCTGTCTTTAAAAGTCTGTTCTATGTATTAAATGCTGTCGCGACACTAATTTTGCGTCGCAATTACACGGTGAAAATTAATAGTATGAAATAAGTTTTACACAAAATATAAGCAGGGCATGAAACTAAATGCGTTGCGAAATAATGCATGATGGTAAAACTGGACCTTTACACGTCAAATTAATGTTATAAAACTAATTTCAAACCATTACTTTCGCAATGTAAATCCGGCTTAAACTTTTCACAAAGTCGTATCGTGTGTGTGTTAATCTCGACTAAGTATTCTCTTCACACTCGATAAATTAGGCCGTTTGGGATAAAGAAATGAGCACTAAGAGAAACGATTTGTATTGTTTGTGATCTTCAGTTCAATCACGTATTGAGTACAGGGTTTGAGAGCTTACTTGAACTTAGGGGTTAGGCGGATTTCTTCGTTCTAGAGTTCCAGTTAGCCTACCTAATTTAGAACTAGTACTTAGCTAGATTAAGGTAAAACTTGGCATACTTATAAACCACGTTCAGGTACCAGATATGAGGTAGATTTTATCCCGATCGTAAGTTACCTTAGGATGATGTGGACCAACGATTGCATGGGTTCGAATGAAACTTGGCTATTAAGTATACAATACATTTCTTGAATTATAACGCCATTTTGGACATAGTTTTCATTAGGACTCCTAAATAGTTGTATGGTACATTGGTTTTCAGGCCGCGATGCCGGACTGCCATTCAAAGGGTCTTTGTTAAAAACCAAAAAATAAATCTTTCGTACTTTTTTCTCCTTTCGGCTCGGTATAGGTTACCCGAAGCGAAGCGAGGGCGAGTCCACTAGTCGTTACTTAAAGGAGAAAAACTAAGTGTGTGTAAGGTACACTTATGTAGGTACTATACCTCATTTTTTTCGTCGTGACATAAAAGGTAAACAATCTTACAGTGTCTTTTGATTGTAATTATCAATTTAAAAATAAGACAGACACTAATTAAAAAAAATTAAAGAATAAACAATAATTTAATGTTAAAATACATTTCTTTACACTTCTTAATATTTTTTTAAATTAATGAAATGAATAAAAGTAGCGCCAAGATTGTTTACCTTTTATGTCACGACGAAAAAAACGAGGTATAGGTTTGACAAGTTCACACAAATCTATTACCTGTATTATGTCATCTGAATCTATATTGGCGAAACTGTCGATATCCAATAAGCTCGACCCGGCTCCAACCGGATCAAACCGGTCAAGTGTTGCCGACGTAGCCCCGAGAAATATACGAGAAATATCGCTTTCCGACTCTCAGGTTGATTTTATCTGTATCAATAAATAAAGGAATAATATTCGCACACGGGTCAGCTTTTTGTGATTTATAATGCTTTGCGATGTTTTAATTTCATCGATCGAGAAAGTGAACATTTAGAATTATTGTGAAAAAAGAAAAAAAAATTTTTTTCGAGCATTATGTTGTATGTGGATTTCTTTGTCGCGCCATATGGCTTAAAGGATTTCAACATAATTATGTAAGACTAATATAATAAGTAGTTATAGAATTTTTGGAAACACCCTCCCCGTTTTTCACGGTCTGGTTTTTTGGTATTCTATTAATGATTACTAGTTATACTTATTTTAAGCTGTATTTTTCTATAGCACAGGAAGATGCAAGGGCTCTCTTTCTTTATACAGCGATTGAGCGACGTACCTTCATTTCAAGATCGAATGAATTTACGCACAAATATTTGGATTGTAACTGTGGGGACAATACATCGAAAGCTTTTCTATCCTAACTCAACACTTCGAGAGCTTTGAAGTAGAAAGCTCTTGTTATCAGCGTCGAGTCAAACGATACGTATCTCATTTGAAAAGTTTAATGGAGTTCCACGCTATATCTGGATAAATTACGATAGATGGCGCTGATTTCATATGTTCGAAAGTTGAATTTAAATTCAAAAGATGAACTTTGGTAAGATGGCGCGAGGAATTCAAATTCAAATTCGAAATAATTTATTCATTGGAGATATGTTTTATTCATAATTCGTTATCTGTTCGTTTCATATAATTTTAAGGACTTCTGAAAATAATAAACTGTGTCAGCTTATAGTTGGTAAGTTACACGAAGAAATCAAAATGCTATTATTAATTGTAGAAAACGATTACTTTGGTGAATAATAAAGTTTATTAAGCTTCAGAGAATTAATTGTAAAGTGAGGAAACAGAGCACGGATCAAAGGCTTAAAGAATCGAGCGTAAACAATAGTTTCTTTAGACTAATATAACGCTGAAGAGTTTCAATTCGCTAATCTCAGGAACTACTGGACCGATTTGAAAAAATCTTTTAGTGTAAGATAGTCCATTTATCGAGGAAGGCTATAGGCTATATAACATCACGCTAAGATGAATAGGAGAGGAGCAGCAATAAAAATATTGCGAATACGGTCAAATTTCGCGGGCGGAGCCGCGGACGATTGTTAGTAGTAATATAAAGGGCTACGTTCACGAGTTACTGTTACCTAACACTAATATTATTTTATGAACTACAAATAAGTACCTAACTATAAAAATACGTTCCTATACGTATAAAAATCCTATCCCATACACCTATTCCAGGTACATGGGCACAGTATTTGACTGTATCTTCGTAACCCAGTTGAACGATCTTATGTACGCGAAACCCGACGATCCTGCGTAATATTTCAGTAATGATTCGACAGCATAAATCATTTTAATGTTCTCTCTGCCGATAATATTGGACTTTGATAAGGGTTAATACGTGGCTTTTCAATGACTGTATCGAGATATTGCGTTGCGTGTTGGAGTTATTCAAACATGACGTCAGACAGGGGGTTGTTTTGTTCATTCTGAAGTAGGAGTAGTTCTACTTTTGTTGAGTTAGGGGTGAGTGGAGTTCATTGATCTATACAATAAATAATATTAGTCGATTTTGACGTGAGTACGTCTTTAAATTTGTTGTCATACGGGGACAATCCTAAAAACCTAACGACAATATTGGGAATTACTGTGTGTTGCAGTTTCTTATAAAAAAATATTCTAGAAAAATATCACCCTCTGAGAAATCGGGTAGATAGTACTCAAATGCTTGAATTTCTCCTTGAATAGATCTTGTTAGAGCTGTTTCTATATTCATTAACTCGTTATGATCTTGCATTTTAATCTGCTTAACAATATAGAATTTTATTTACATATAAATAAGATGCATTTTATCCATAACCTCAAGTATTTCAAGGCGAAAATTCTATCTCAAATAATTATTTTCTAACATCCATTATACGGAAATAAACCTTACCAACATGACAATACAGTAGAGATTGGAATGTTCGATACTTTTTCTAGTTCAACAAGGGCAATTTTAAGGCCGTTCAATAATCAGATTGATCTACATTCTAAATAGATTATTCTAATAGTACAAAGTATTTTATTCGATTTTATACAGGCTTTGACCCGATTCGTGAAGTATTTGTAACTAGTGGACCCGTCGTAAAATTAACCCATTTTTTTTCTGAAGACTGAGTCTATATACTTTTTAGTCTACCGTCATTTGTTTCAAGTCAATTTTGTTCAAATATACCAAGCGGTAATTACTTAGTAAAGCGGTAAAAGGTATTCTCTTACTTTTAAAACTATATTGATAACCTTTCTTCATAGTTCCAAGTCACGATCAAATTTTCTTTATCAAGATGACATTTTCGCAATTTTACGCGTCATGAAATTTAAGACGACGACGGAAAAAAGTAAATCAAATAAATAACTTCCGGGGCATAGTGGATTGGATATAAAATATATTATGCTAAATACATTTTCATGTAAAATGTTACCAAGACGAGACCTATAGCACGCACTGTCAAAGAGTTACCTGAAATCGTATAGAGCAAAGCTTCTACCGCTACAAACACTAACTCTACAAGTCCTAACTTCACAAACTGTACGTCTACACTTTAGTTAAGAAATTATGAGTTGGAAAATTTATGCTTTCAAGGACTTTAGGAAGTAACTTGACTTGTTGATCATCAGTGATTAAGTAACGAAATCAGGGTTTTAAAAATATCAATAAAATCTAAAATAGATATGTATATGAGATACGCAATTCAAATTTATATACTTGATACATTTTTATATTATATCGTAACTTCAGTATTTTATTTATCTGGCATATTGAAAAAACATGTTAAAAGGATTGAAAAATACGACGAAACGCTTCGGGAAAAGACAGGCTTGACTTGGTGGGGCACTACTGTGTCCCTAAATTATCTAAAGTAGACAGGTAAGTGAATAAAAACTTTACTAACTTATGGTAAAAACAAAATTGTTCAAGCCTAACGATTTCTAAGTTTTCAAGTTTGTTTTTGTAACATCGTTTCGATTTTCGTGAAGTTTTTTCGGATTTTTTAGGCTCCAGCTATTCATTGGACCAAAGAGATTGATGTATGTCCCTTTAGCAGAATAAAGTTATCTTATACTGTAAAAAAGGGTAATTCTAGTATAAATATAATCAGGTTTTGGAAAACGACTACTACTAATCGACTACTATTTAAGATAAAAAAAAAGTTTTGTTACTTTTTTGAGCCATAACATCGAATAATCAATCAATTTTATTTTTAGAAAAAACAAAATAAGATGGTTTTATAAAGGTTTGCGTAACAAAATAGTGATGAAATCTATCTATGTAGGTTAATAAATTTATTCGATTGATTGTCAATTGTTTTAGGTAGGTATACTTCAATAGCTAACGCCTTTTTTATATTTGGTATTTCTTTTTAACAAAGTCCAATAAGCCTCTCGTTTGTAAAAAGTTTAAGGTAGCAATTAAGTAATTGCGGTTTTGAAATAAGAATAAGATTTAAATAAAAAATCGCAATTTTACTTAGTTTCTAACCAAACATTACACCATAGTATATTTTTAAAATTTACTTTCGCTATTCTAATTAAAACCATTTATTGTACAACAGAAAAAGTTGCCTACCATTTGCAATAATTACCTAATTAACTACAGTCTGTAATTTGACTCAAGCTGTCGTGAAACTTTGTAAAAATGTGAGTAGGGAGCATTTTATTTCCCTAACAGTCTTTTACCAGTAAACCAGAACATCTTTTATCTGTGTAAAAGTTTCCCCCATAATTACGCTTCGCCCAACATTTTCTAAAAGGACGATAATTATTCAAGGCTTTGACGGAACTTTACGATACAAAATGTATAAAAAATAAAAATGGTTGTGTTCCCAACTTTAGCAAGCTTATTACAAAGAGTTTTTGTTGAACTGACAGCATGTCAGGACCGTCGGAATAGATTACAACATTTTGAATGTAGTTACTGAAATGTATTGTCATGTACAATAAAGTAGATAACACATTTTAGGTATTACAAGACCTGTTCTGTGGCTGAAATTGGACCATTACTTTATAATCTATACTAATATTATAAAGCTGAAGAGTTTGTTTGTTTGTTTGTTTGAACGCGCTAATCTCAGGAACTACTGGACCGATTTGAAAAATTCTTTTAGTGTAAGATAGTCAATTTATCGAGGAAACCTATAGGCCATACCTATAACATCACGCTAAGATGAATAGGAGAGGAGCAGCAAAAAAAATGTTTCAGAAACGGGAAAATTACGCGGGCGGAGCCGCCGGCGACTTCTAGTATATAATATATAGAGGGTGGCCAGGGAGTTGACGTCCAAATTTAAAATTTAGATGCTTCACGGTAAGTAGTATCCGAATCACCCCAATGTATGTTATCCGACTTTGCATAGTTTAGGAGATAGAATGTCTAAATGTTTTCTTCCATTATCTTCACCTACTACTGGTTTTCGATTTTTTCTCCTTCTATTGAACACTTGTATTTAATTTTTATGGTGACAATTAATAACTATAGTACTAATTATCACCCTAAAAGTACGGTCACTCTAGGCAAAGCGGAACTTATTAAAAATTTAGACCAAAGTTCAAAATTACTACTTGAGCTTAGTAATTACATTTTTATTACCTTGAAAATTGTACACTAGGCGTCATTTCCTAATTAACTTATATTTCAATGTATTTCAATGTAATACAAACCTACGCAAAATCTATGATTTTCATTTCACTAAGGCTTTCATTAAAATCATTAAAACGTAATTTTCGATCCCGAATGGAATCAAATTAAGTGGCATTAATTAAGCCACCGTTAAACCAAGCCTTAACGAGCCCCCATTAACAAGAACCAGCTACAACAGTATATTCCTGGAATTAATTCCCGCAAATTAATCTTAGGTCGTAAGTGAAGCACTCAGCACCCTATTCTGTCAATCGTAAAATGTTCGAGATGAATAATGTCATGTACGGTCGATGTTTGAAGGGATAAGAGGGCATGCTAAGATTCTATATTAATACTAGCAACAGTCCGCGGCTCAGCCTATTATTTTCCCGTTTCCGCAATATTTTTTATTGCTGCTCCTCTCCTATTCATCTTAGCGTAATGTGTTATAGCCTATAGGCTTCCTCGATAAATGGACTATTTTACACTAAAAAACTACTACCCGTTCCTTAGCTTTAAATTTTTGTAAACCTATTGCAAATTCTCGTCACATGAGTCACATCGGACAAATTTTATGACGACGTTTCAATTTTTTTTATACTTTAGCTGGTCCCTTTAAGTTTCAGATTGGCAGACTTCACACACCTTTGAGAACTTTATAGAAAACTCTTTGGCGTGCAGAATTCCTCACAATATTTTTCTTCACCGAAGCAAGTAATAAATTTTTTTGAAAATTTACTTTAGTTCCGCAGAATCATTACATACTGTACAGTGAACAGTCTACTTTATATATAGCGATAACATTCCCATTACCACAATTCCGTTCATCCGTTGTCTATGGGCAGTAATTAGAACGCGTAGTACCTCGTATTTTTCCCTCTATTTTCTATTGCAAAGATCGCGGTTGCTTTACGAGCTGTGGGAGTATTACACGGGCTGATTCTTTTGCGTCGTAGGAAACCGGGTGGAATCGACGTTGTGAATTGTTGTTTCAATAATGTATGCGAGATATACGTTTTTAGTTT
>LGAG01000268.1:174858-196786 GCA_001278395.1 Lerema accius | reverse complement strand
TTACGCTTCTTAATATGGGATATGTCTTTGAAACGGAGGCCTAAATAGAAAAAATTGTATTATTAAGAAAGTTGCTAATAGACCTATTCTACGATTCCTTTTACAATACTATGAGGTCGACAGTAAAAATTAAATTCATCCCCATTTTACTGTAGAAGAGTTACCCTAAAATGTTGTTTTTTTTTACTGTTTTGTCGACGCCATAAATGTATACCCATATCAAACTACAACTTTGTTGACCTAAGAATCGTTGAGCTAGAACCAAGACAGACAGACGAACATACATGTCAAAACTATAATTCAAATTCCTCTATGGAACCCTAAAAACCCTTTGAATTCCGCAAATTCTTACTACAAATCCCCTTCTAAAATAGAAGGATTTCACGAGCAAATACTGTGGAACTATTCAACATGCTCAAAGTACAAAAGTGGTCATGAAATTCTCTCGTTAGTGGTGACGCTACTCTCTACTAACACTAAACAAGCCGTAAGTTTGTCCATCATTTATAATTACAAGGACTGATGCTCGTAGTCCTCATTAAGTATAGTTGAATTTAATGTCCTGTACTTAGCCCTATTCTAAATGAGTCTACTGAGTCTCGCTTTGCTGACAAGGTCACGTTAATGTATACATTTACAACTATAGACATCTCTACTAAGTACTTATGAAGGAATTTTAAGTATATAAATCGTCAAATTTCATGGCATCAAATTAACATGTAAATAAATAACGCTATACACTCATTGTCCCACCCTTCCATATTAGTACCACACACAGACATACAAGACATACTGACAGTTTGTCATTCAAATTTTTTTTTTCGCTGGGAATTGAACCTAGCACTCTTTGAGCTGCAGTCCGGATTCTATCGCATTTGGCTAGTAAATTACAATTACATCACTACAATATAATTAGTTATTAATGACTTTACCTAATCTTAGAGCAATTTCTAATGTCTCGACATTCACCTCAATCGAGGATCACAAAACTAACGATTTTCCTAACAAACCTAATGGTATACACGGAAGAAAGAACTAACACGTCTTATTCGTTGTTCTGAGGTATATAGCTTTGTGTTATCGCCGGCATCAACGCCAGAATCGCCCAAAGCAAATGGTTACTCTAAGCAGTACTAAAACGATGAACGATAAAAGTTCTATCCCACTAACACGACTTTTTATCTCGCCAAGGGCATTGAAGGAAGTTAAAACGCCATTTTGCGTAGAATGCCATTTTATGGTATCTTGAATGACGCTTCGTTCGCGATCTCAGCTTTACTGCTTTGTAACGCGTTACGAATTACTTGATGGAGCTGGGTTTTTTGGGATTTTAGAAGGTTTTAACACGATTTAGGGATGGCTGTCGAAGAAATCTTTGCTGGGTTGATCTTAGACTTGGCTAAATACCTGATAAGTCTTTAAAGTAATCTTATAACTCCACAAGTTATATTTCTTCACAACAATGTCAAGTCACTAGCAATGAATTTCTAGAAGTTCAGAGCCCTAGAAGAATACGTAAAAGGTTTAATTTTACATTCATAATGATATTGTAGAGTAGTCCTATCTATCTACATAAGCTTGCAATTTCAGCTCAATCGGACACCGGAAAGTACGTCTTTTGGGGAGGTCACACATGCATCTAGCTAGGAGAAGATCAGATATTTATGCTGACCACTGTACATTATGAGTCTGGGATTCTACAATTTCAAAGTTTATATAAAGGAGAAGTGCAGAAACTGTACAACGCTACTGTACTGTATATCAATTTAAATATGACTTAAATTTTGATTATTGTTACAGCAATAATTTTCCAGGTTTTCATTTATTAAAAGGATAACATTAACGAGAACCAAATTATGACTTTTTACTTCTTTTTTATAAGAAACCCTTGCGTCTTCGGCCAGTTTCGCAATAACAAAACTGTTTTATCGTCTAGGACATTAAGTAACGTTTGAATGTTATTTTACGACATCTTTATGAAGGCATCTTTCAGGATCTTGTCTGGTTTACCGGATTATTGGGTCGTCTTACTTGGAAGGCGTAGGATTTGTGCTTCTAGGGTATCCATTAAAAGTATTTACAACGTAATGGGAGAAATAATATCTGAAGGAACAGGCTACGACTACGAACCATTAATGGCCCAACATCATACTACGAGTACTTTGATATTGTATTGTTTCTGTGTTAAATACTTCAATACTTCAGTAGCTATCAGGAGTAATCGGTTTTACACATTTTATTCAACTCTAAAGGCAGTTTAAGAATTCTTTATACATCTACAGTTTTACAAAGTTCCTTCACTTACGTCGACAAGATTTCATGTTCGCACTTGACAGAGAGATTGTTAATAGTATACGTGAATATGTCAGTGTTTATTGTTTAAATTGGGGTTGAGTCGGGTCGAGAATGGGGACTGCTAAAGTTTCTTGACGAATTGGACCTAATTTTGAAGTGTGAAATTGCCTTCATGCTACGACACCCTCTTATGAATGGTTATTGAATCTATACAACTAAATATAATTGGAGTGTCTGTTCGTAATATTACAATACTAGTTTTTTACTAAATGTTGTGTTTACACGGTAAACCAAATTTTTTTTTACAATTTTTGTCTGTCTGTCTGTCGGTTTGTTTCGGCTAATCTCTGGAACGGCTCGACCAATTTTGACGGGACTTTTACTAGTAGACAACTGATGTAATAAGGAGTAACTTAAACTACTTTTGAAACTTTTTTTTACTTTCGTTTTCACATAAGTTTCCCGAAGCGAAGCCAGGGCAGGTCTACTAGTATCATATAAGCTTATTCCAGTTATGAACTGAAATTTGCAGAGCATGGTAGTTATCATAAAAAGACCAAGAGGCTTCTAGAGCAGATAGAAGTCAGTGGCCCCATCCAGTGAAAACCCTACACACTTAGACCCCTTTAGTAGGATTGACTGTATTGCAGGTGCACTAAACAATACTTATAGACAAATAACACACCTAGACCAAGAACAGAAATTGGCTAGCCTGGAACTAAAGTGGTCTATGTTACAAAATAAAGTTATCAAATGAAACGCGTTTAAAGTCACTATATTTAAACAACCAATCAAATTCTAACTTGGAATAATTTATTGTTTTATAGTTCAAATATTGTTATTAAGTTGTTCAAAAATGCTCATAGCCAAAAATGTTACATATACCACTTAAGTTCCAGGCTAGCTAATTTAAATTATTACTCTCAACCAATCTGTCAATCTCCATCAATCATTTAGCAACAACCTACCACGATATAAACACTTACAAGCGTTAACACCCCAAAATCCCCAAAACTATAACCAGTTACAAAAGCAAACGGTGATATTTCCCCAAAGAATTTAGTTAACTAACTCGTGAAACCGAGGCGTACAACTTCATTTTATTTCCTTCGCATTGAGGTAATAAAATACTTCTAGAAACAAACTTGAAGCAATCGTAGTTCTCCGTCTAACTTGGTCCGTTACGACCCATTTCTGTCCGTTTGTTATCTGTACATGTTGTAGCATGTCTGCCAGTTCTGGCATGCATGTGGCTACATTTCGTGCATTATTTGTTTGGCTATTTGGTTTAATTTATATTCAAACTAACCATAACTTGAAGTCAAAATTAAGACTGTAAGGTGTAGATAATTTTATATTTTGTCTCTCTTTAATCAAAATTACAGTTTGAAAAAGACGTATATACATAGTTGAACTTGTAATTTCTGTCATAGTTATGATCCATCATATACAATCATATCCATTATTCCATTTTCTCTCCCCTCTCTCATTTCTTCCGTCTCTTTTCTCCTTTCCCCATTCGACTTTCTACTTCTTCTTCTTTCTAGAACTTTTTCTTGGTTAGACGCGCTTTTAGTCAGTGTCTTAGTGACCTAGCAGTATTGGGTTCAAATAGGCACTGTCGTTATGGATAAATTACGTTAGTTATGGAGGTCGTGAATGTTGTTTGCATGTTATTAGTTGGGTTGAGGGTTGTTCGCTAAAGTTAAGGCAACCAAGTTATCTATTGTCGTCAGACCTATTGTCGTGTTTGTGATGTATCATTTAGGAGGTTAATGACTAAGGGTGTCCTAGAGAAAGGTGCGAATTGGGAAATTTTTAGACTACGGAGGGTGAATGATTTTGACTGCTATGTATGTAGGCATGAATTTTCCTTTAATGTTCGTTTTTAGTGAGAACATAACGGGCCATATATAGTACTAGTAGGGTAAAAATTATTTAAAATGACCAATTCGACATTTAAATTTGTCCAAGCGTTATATTTAATTAACTATTCATTGAACTAAAGCAATAAATCATTATTATATTATATTGATATATCATCTAACTAAATATATATACTTTATGTACCTTATTACCAGGATTTCGTAAATTATAGTCCTATTTTCACACCTAACCCGAATTTTCTCCATACAAAATATTTTGTCCTCTTTGCGACAAGCGTTACAAAAATGTCTGAATAAAAATAGTACAAACAGTTACTATAAATTTAATAACTCTCCAGTAAATATAATATGAATTGTCATCTAAATCGAGAAAAAATACTTTTTGTTCCTTAATTTTATAATACAATATTTGAGTCGAAATATATGTCCAGTAATTTCTTCATTTTTGTTATTCCTTTTTCTCACGACCCAATTGGGTATTTTTTTTTAAATATCAAATGGCAACACTCATTCTTTAAAAAGCCAATCAGATGCCAGAAGCCATTACGTGTCGGCCATTTTGTCAAGGTTTGGAAAACGAGAGAACGTGTGTGTTTGTGTCGTGATCTTAATTTTACAATTTCTCAACATCATTTTTGTTGTTCAACAAAGTACACAGATAAGTGAAAGTTTAAATGTTTTATTGATTCATTTAAAAGATTCATTTATGTTAATTATTGATATGTAAGTTGCTTTAGCTCATTGAAATTCTTACTAGGCATAAAGGCTTTGAGATTATATTCAAACTTGGGGAGTTGTTCATTTTTGTTATGATTTGTTACGTTTTTTGCTGACGTCACAAAAATGATGAACAAAAGCCTCGTTCACAAGTCTAATTATAACCGACTTTAAAAAAGTTGGAGTTTATGTTTACGGCGTTTCTGATTTCTTCATACGAAATGTAAGAATTTTAAAAACTTAAAATGTAAGAATCTTCAAAATTTGAGAAGTCAAAAAACAAAATGTTGTTGAATTATTATGTTTTTGTCTGTATTATGGCTAGTAAATTAACGTTGCTACCGTTGTAAAATGTCCAATTTTGTATTGTTAAATTTTTGAGCATTATTTTTGTTATATTTTTAGTTTTGAGATTTGAGAACTCAAGGATTATGTTACTGTAGGTATCTATCTAATGAAACTGATTTCTGTTCGAGTTTTTGTAATTTTTTGATTAAACAAACCATAAAATAAATCAATATCGTGTTTTATTTGGTCAGTTAAAAAAATGTTCCCATTATTTTGTCAATTGTGAAAAGACCTTATGATTCATTTTTGTTACTTTTTTGTTATGCGTTTCATTTTTGTTACGATTTCACTTTTGTTTAAATTTTGTCACAAATGTCGAATTGGTCATTTTAAATAATTTTCACCCAGTAATCATTAATAGAAAAACCAAAAAACCCTGCGAATTAGGGATTTCTTTCAAAAAAAATAAAGCCTGTGTCACTCGTACGATGTAGACGAATCCAATGATACCTTACACATTGAAATGCATGAAACTGTTTAGGTTGTAGAGTGAGTTAAAGAAATGGATAAACATTATGCTTGAAAATCATTACCCTCTACGAGCACTCGTGCAAAAATATCTTGGGTCATTGTTAAATTTTAATCACAGACTAGATTTTTATTTGATAATTTGATTTTTAATTAATAAGTTCAACGTCCATTAATGATCATTATCCATTAATAACGTCATAATGACGAAATAACGATTAATAATAATTTTAATGATGTGTCAGTATCACCTGATTACTGACGATGTTATCGAGCAGAGATTAATGACAATCCCATTTTCTGTGTACTATGAGATTCTTTAAAAATATTTCTTTTACCAAAATGATCGCTTTAAATTGAGCAAGAAAATGAAATCTCATTTGTAAAATTGACGTGATGATTTTTTACCGTATGAATTAAATGATAATTATGATATTGTTTGTTTCAATAAAATGTATGTATTCACGTGTGTAAGACCCGAATTATATAAAAGCCATAACCCTTTAACGGCTCAGTACTGAGGACGGGTCTCTCCTCATAACTGAGGAGGCCTAGAGCATACTCCACCACGCTGCTCCAGTGAAGTTTGGCAGATCTGTCAATAAATTTACTTAAATAAAACACGATTGGAATACCTTTCAGATTCCTTATATTTCCAAACTTTGTGGAAACCTTACCTCAAGATAGGACTCGCAGGGTAAGTACCTTGACAGTTTTGGCCATAAAACTTTCCCGAAATAGTTACGTAAATCTTAAAAGCCATAAATCTTTTATAGTAGGTTAAATTGTCTCGCGCAGTTGTATTCCTGCTGTTATATATTGCGGCCATTTTGTTTTTTACCTGAATACGGAAGGTATAAGATTTTGATAGGCATGTAGGTATGTATGTAATGGTCATTCATTTTCTGAAAACAGTATTTACTGGTAGCGGATTGTGGAGAGCCTGGTTTTGATTTTAAAATGTTTGAAAGCTGATTTGTTAGCTTTCTTTGCTGTCTAAAATTTGCACAAAACTTTACTGCTCCGATATCAGTGTGTTTGTTATTGTTACTAATTTTACTTTTGAGTAAATATGTACATGACTAACAATTGATTAGGGTAACTATGCACTATTCAACGAGTATGAATTGTAAAACGTACCAAAGAAATGCACTAACTTACACTGGAAAAACAACCTCTTTGTAGCACAGCCCGGTAAAAATAATTGAGAACCCAACTAACAAAATAAAATAACAAAAATTTAAAAACAAATTGAGGATCACTAACAAACCTGAACACATCCGAAACGTAACAGAGTCCAAACGTCACTCACACTGAATTTCCTTATCTCAGAGAACAGGTGCCATTATATTTGAAAGGGGTCGAATGAAATTTTACGGGCAATAAATTGAAACGGCTTTGAATTATTGATTTCCAATACTCGTGTGTCATTCACGGAATTAAACCGGGATTTGGATAAGAGCTATGCAAGGTCGTAGGCCATTCACATAAGAGTCACTCATTCCATTTCGTGTTTTTTTGTTTATTTGAAAGCAAAAGTTGGTAGTTTAAGCTTGTGTTTTTGCTGTAAAAGCTCTTACTATTGCTGAGAAAAGGGAGAGGTGAATGACAACTTCAGAAATGATCCACTAATAAAGTAATACTTTAATGGGTCTTAGTTAGAATTTAGGGGGGAATGGGGACTATGCTAAGTTTAATGTAAAAGTAATAGGTATTACGTAGTATAAAGTTACATAGAATAAGTTATGTTTCTTCTTTGAGTTACGGATGGATGCAGACAAATGACAAAAAACGAGATCTATTTCGACTTGGAGTCTTAAAATGATAAAGTATAATCCTGCAATTTTTTTTTTAATTAAAATTAAAAATGTATCTTACTTTATAAATGTAACTTCATTCGATTTTGTTACTGTATTATCTGCTATGTGTGTACATGTATTTTTAGAAACTACCCGAGAAATATCGAAGATAACAGCTCTTATAATTTGTAAACAGCTTGAGAAGAGAGGTCGGTACGTTAAAGCCATACTCCATCGATTTTGTATAGGGTTGTCACTAATAGTTTCTTTGTCCATAAATCATTATTTTATTTATTCATCCGTTTATCGAGGAAGGCTATAGCCTATATAACATCACGCTAAAATGAATAGGAGAGGAGCAGCATTAAAAAATATTGCGAAAATTGAAAAATTACACGGACGGAGCCGCTAGCAGATGCTATTTCGATATAAAAGTGTAGAAATTACACATGTTGGAAATTGCTAATCGTATAATGGAAGTAATAGCTTCTATCATCAACGGTTTACTCTAAGTATGGACCTCTTCCCATTATTGCATGCTTACAGCAAATCTCAAATATTTATGTCCTTGTCATGTCGGCAATTATTATGTACTTCAGAGCACGGAAATATAGAAAAGAATAATAAGAAATAAGAATAGAACAGTACTTACTTCATCATACTAATCTTATTGATCCAAATTCACGCCTAATGAGTTATGGTCAAATTCCGACCACACGGGGTCATCTAGTGTCCATAAATAACTCTATACTCTAAACCCAAAACCATCCAAATAGCAGCAGACTTAAAACATGAATTAGAAAATGTTTTCAAACTCTCACAAACATTCTCAACTAGCAATGGAACTAAAATTACACGTACGACGAAACTTTAAAACGTAATGGTAACAAGTCCCAACATGAAAGCTTAAATTTCAGCTGACGTCAGTAAAAGCTGAAAGCTTCAACCCTATTTGTCCGTTAAGTTCGATCGCGTACGATATGCGATAAACGAAAGTTTTGATGCGCTTCAAAAGACACCAAGAAAAGTTTTTTTTGACATGCTTCCATTTTTCTAATTTTGATGGATGGATTGGGTTTTAATTGTAAAAAGTATAAGTACAGGACAAACAAAACGAAACATTTATTTCCTTTATTTACAGGAATAAAATAGACAATGCAAATACTGCTTACTCAAGTGTAAAATTGTAGCGCTTACATAACATTTAAAAAAAAAATTAATTTACAAAATTCAATAATAAAAGTTATTTATAGACAAACATAATCTATAATTTTTCTTTAATATCACCCTACATTCCCTTACCTACTGGCCTCTTCTCTTGAGGATGGTGAAGTAGACTTAAAGCACCTACGTTAATAAATTCACCCTATTCACGAAGTAGACTTCAATAATTAAAATAATTAAATTAAAAGTACCTAATGTAGACATTAGCTTGATGTTCAAGGACCATAATCTAACTGTTATCGCTTATCGCTTTCAACCTGAAGTGAACAAAGTCCTTCCACTAGAGCTCTTCACTTCACGTTGAAGTTTCTGAACAGTCGCTTTGAGTCGAATTCCATTCATTGTGTTGGAGTTAAAAGATTTCTAGAAAACGAACTGTATTATCCACAGTTGTTTGTAAACGTAATAAGAAGGTTTAACGAGAGTAGATACCTTAAATTAGAGTTTATTTATTTTAGAGGTTACATTGGTAGAAAAGTAAATAGATTTAAATCTGCAACCAGACGAACATTATGAGGTTGTATGGGAGCACGAACACATATGCAGCTTCAAATTTCTCAAATACAATGACCTGCATGACTAAGTATCACACTTTTAAACCTTATTTAAAAAAAAACAGTTATTTTTGTTCATGACTTTTTTTCAGCTATCTCTCAAAAGAAGGCCGACTATGAAGGTTTTATATACTAAATTAAAGTGTTTTATATTAAAGTTATCGATCAAAAATCTCATTAAAGACAGATAAATTATTTCTTGAAAGTACTTACTGTCTAGAATAATCAACTGGTACCAACAAAATCCAATCAGCGCCGAACTTTAGGCTCAAACCTAATTTTAGCCGAGATCAAAGTTACTTAGGATTGAGATTTGATATGAGATCCCGGCTATCTTGCCAAACTTGAACTAAACTAGAACTAACGGATGTAAGACTAAACTGTACATAGAGTTAGACTCACTAAATATACTTACTAATCTTAGACCAAAAAATATATAAACTCAATGTTCAGAAGAAATAGTATGTCACCGAGTACAGTCTGCAAAGCAATGTAATGTACGTTATTATTTGTTATTTACGCTATGTTTTTTCAACTACGCTTTTTTGTTCCGAAATCAGAGTCTATAATATTTTTTGGTCTGTATTACTACTATTAAGATTATTTAGTTTATTCACATATATCTGTAAAACTCCGTCTACAACCTAGATTTTATTTCACGTACCTACTTAAGAGTTGTTTTGTTATCCCATAACTTTCTTTCCTTGCAATTTTGAATAGTAACGCCTTAATAAATCTTGTGTCAAGGAACAGAAGTGAAACTAATTTCCTGCTTGCAAGCGACAACTTGAATTAAGTTTTGAAAAGCTCCTACGTAATTGAGCTATAAATTTATCATTCTACTCGCAAGATAGAAGTAAAAAACTGTAACTGTATCTCAAACATTCTGTTGCAGAAAGAATGAAAAAGTTCAGGAAATGAATGGAGTCTTTCGTAACTTTCGTTTCTGGTAGGATGATTTGATGTGATGCTTTGATGGCAAAAACTGTTCTAAAAACACGTTAATAGCTTAACTCATTTTCCTTTGTACATAAAAATAACCTCTAATGACGTGAAATCTCAAGTTCGTACGTGCGTGAATTATATCAAAAAAGGGTTGAAATGTTAATCCTTCAGAACTGAATTTATAGTTACTAAAATTGATCAGCAAAACTAAGCATATCTCTTATCAATTTTTACTTTAAAATACACCAATACAAAGACTCCTCATCATTTAGTATGAAGTAAAGAAAATAGATTCACAGAAAAAGGTGAAAAGAAAAAGTTTGGTTACAATAAGTTACTTACTTGACTTTACCCATAAAATATACTGAAGCCAACCCCATAAAGAAAACGTATGCATTCAACAGATAAATTTCCCATCTCATTTGCCGTTTTGAAATAGTAAAAGGCAGCCTTAATAAATCTCCAGTCAGAGCTGAGCTGAAACTAATTTCCCGCACACTGCGACTTGCATTTAGTTTTTGAAAGCCCCTATAATTGCGCTATTTATCACTCACAACTTTGAGAACTTTAAGAACGATATGTTTCTTCAACTTATTCTTTTCTCAAACCTTTTTAAATCTGGTTTCAATTGAATTAATTATAGGAAGAATTTACTTCACTACGTCAGAAGGAGCGTGATGTTTTTCAAGCGCATTTACACATTTCTTTGGTACGTCCTACAGCCCAAACAGTGTCTTTAAATTTATCTTCAGTGTGAGAATACCTTAAGACACACATTTTACTATCAATCGCCCGCGGCTTCGACCGCGTAATTTTGCCGTTTTCGCAATATTTTTTATTGCTTCGCCTCTCCTTGTTTCATCTTAGCGTGATGTCATATAGCCTAGAGCCTTTCTCGATAAATGGACTATCTTACACTGAAAAAAAATTTCAAATCGGTCCAGTAGTTCCTGAGATTAGTGAGAACAGTCGGGTTTTCAGTTTTCTTTGTAATTATTATCCTATAAATTATATTTCCGTAAAATTATGTCCATTAAAATTGAAAAGCAGTTCTGATGCTTAAGACCCAATAAAAGCTTTAACTTCGTAGATACTATTATTTTTATCTGAATGCACCACAAGAGTTTTGTTTATCGGGTGTTCGTTAGTATACGGGTTTAAGTTTCTTTCTTTAGCCAACATTCAATCAACACTCAATCGGCTTATTGAAGTGTGCTGCTAAAGTATTGGTTAGATTTCTGTGTCGACGTCACAAAATTGGAGTTTCAATCGTGTTCACTATCACAACCAGCCGGAACATATACGAACAAAGCTAACAGTTAGGCTGATAACACATCGACGACTCATTTGAGCGATTATTTCTCAAGTCGGTTGATGAAATTGAATTGTTGCACATAATTTTTCCTTAGTGTGAAACATTGACGCTGTCTAACTATTACTTAATTTATAGTTTACTACGGTTCTACCTTATTGTACGCGGAGTCACTACTTTCATTCAAAAATTGAGCTTTACACCATCGGAACCTAATTTGTCTTTTGGTTGACTAACAGCAAAATGTAAATAAGAGACTCTTGCTAAGCCAATATTGATTGATCGTTTTGCATCCTTAATATTAATTCATAAGTACAATTTAAAAATACTAAGCAACTTTTAAGATGCTTCTAAAGTAATTAGTCGAACTCTGCATGAAAGAGATTATTATTAAAACATGAACGTCATTTTATTAATCCTACAACTGTTGGCGCGTCAGCACAGCGATAGTACCGAACGCTAACCAAACCAGAGCGGGTTTCGTGTGCGGGCGTATGACTAGTCTAGACTTACCTTTAAACTGGCTGAAGGGATGTCAGTATTCTTCACGCGACTTAGGTACTTCCCTGCTTGGCGGCTCGTCCAAACCAGACACAGTACACACACACACACACACACGACCTTACGATATATAGTGGACTGTATGATAACTAAGATGATAAACTAAAGCGGTGGAAAATTCCACAATGGTGGATTTTCAGCGGCGCTGATGGGCTCAAAGAGCATGCGGTTTGCCTGGTAGCCAGATTCAGACTAACTTGACAGTCGGCGCTGTGCAGCCGACAAGATATAAGAAATGTTGAGGGTAGAAGCTAATAAATGCGCTTATGTGGCGCTAACAACAACCATTCGAAGAGTCAAAATATAATATGAAAAGAAACTACCAAATAAACTTTAAGATAGTTTAATTATCGCTAAAACTATTAGCAGTTTTAGATTCAGTAGTTTAAGTATAGTGGTTAACGTGTGGTTAGCCTACAGCTTAGAGTTAAAGCTTTCGAAACTGACCACGCTTTTGAAAATGGAACTGCGTTGTGATTGGACCGTAATCCAGCTCGACGTGTCAAACAAAGGAACGCTTTGCACATTAGAATGATTCAGCTTTCAAAGTTAGAAGGTATGGTTTACGAATTTAGAATTTGAAAATTCGTCACAAGTACGAATACCACTGAATGTATGATGCTTAGTGTTTATTAAATAACTGGTTATACACATTGGCTTCTTGCAGTTAAGATATTGTTTTTTTTTTTAAATAAAATACCCATAGCCTACAAATTGACAAACCAGAATTTGTCCTGCAAAACTTACATTTCAATACAAAAATATCACCAAATATTTTAGGAGACTATTGAAATATTTTCTTCATTTATGTCTTGTTTAAAGGCTTAAAACTGTGTGTCTTGTCATTATAAATCCATACAGGACAGAAATAACAGCTACATTGGTGACAAGTTCCTCTTAATTATAGTCAGTAAGAAATAGGGTAATTGCTACCTATATCTTTCAGATAAAGGCCCATAATAATAATACCAATTATAGAAACGTTGGTATTCGTCAAACATTACATTACGTAATAAATTACGCAATTCTATTCATATTATTCAATACAAAAATAGAAACAAAAACGCTATTATTATTAGAGGTATTTCATTTTAACGATGTCTGAGATATCTTCGCGTTTTGGTTACTACATTTTTCCTTCTTAAAGATTAGAATTACCATTTATTTTGTTTTAGTTGTGTACACAATTATTTCTCGCTGGGAATTGAATCGAAGAAGATACTTAGAACAGTATTCCAATGGTAGTAATGTGTAGAAGTTATCCCGTAGCGCCATTTTGTCTTCTTATTAGTTAAGTGTGCAAATGTTTGTTTTTATTTAACCTAAGCTAGCACATATTTGTTTGTATTTTAACTAAAGTAGTATATAACTTGTTTATATTTCGACCAAGGTAGCTCCCGTGCTATTTGTTTGTATTTCGTCTAAGGTAGCTCTCGTGCTATTTGCATCTACACGTTCAGTAAACCTGCACATGCACTAGCGTGATAAGCAGATTAGGCCGTCGCAACTGTGAGGTTTAACGCAGTTAGGACATTGTCAGTGTTATGACGTGGACAGTTCCAGATACATCGTTATAATTAAAGGGGAGTTAAATGTGTTATGTTCGTACTTAAGGTGGGGTTACGTTCAGAGGTTGATCTATACTTCTAAACAGTTTTAAATAAAATTGAAGTGTCTGTTTGTAATATTAAAATAACCGCTTTTTAATGAATGCACGGTACACATACCAAAAAACATTTTTTAAACCTTTGTCTGTCTGTCCGTCTGTCTGTCTGTTTGATGCGGCTAATCTCTGAATCGGCTGGACCGATCTTGACGGATCTTTCACTGTCGGGTAGCTGATGTAGTAAGGAGTAACTAAGGCTACTTTTTTAACTTCGTTGCGACATAGGTTTACCGAAGCGAAGCGAGGACGGGTCCACTAATATCCGGTAATAAGAAATGGTAACGTTTCCCGGTACATTTCTTGACAGACCGTGCTCGGTGACATGCATCAGATCGTAAAAAAATAAACCTCACTTTTTTGTTCTGAACACTGAGTCTATTATATTTTTGGGTCTGAGGTTTTTTATATATAAAGAGGATTATATACTTGTCAAATCAGATAAAGCCAAATAAGGTTAAGATTTTCCGTTTCTTCTAAACATAAACTGCGCTAAATTGGATGCTGGCAGTGACGCGAAATACTCGTATTTTCCAAACTATTTGCTTATCTCCTGTAATAGCACTAGAAAATATATTTATGGCACATATCGTGAATAACCGTCTTTATATTTTTATACGAGAAAAAGGTTTTATGATCAGTGTATCTGCAAAGTTCTTCGTTTTAAGGCTGCCTTCCGGTTTCATGAAGCTTTTGCGCAGCTTAGATAGTCTTTATGACGTGTTCAAAGCGGCAATGTTTATTAGAAACGTTTGGATTATCGGTGCTTTGATAACACATGATGCCCGTCTTCACTGGAACAGCTCGGAATTCAAATCTCTTAGGACTACTTAAAAGTGTGCACTTGAAGAGGCAGAGAATTATTACCCGATTGAGTCAGAAGGAGCGCAATGTTTTTCGTGCATATTTCTAAAAGGTAAGGTGGGGTAAGAATATCGCATGGAGTAAGACTATCACTGTCTATTATCTAGATACGCATAGCTTAAATACGAAATTCTTCCAGTGTGTAAGATAGAACAAACGTAAATGTTCTCGGCTAAAACACACACATGTCGTTTCTTCAAGTGCATATCGAGATAATAGACAGTGTTAGTCTTGCCCCGGGTGATAGTCTTACCCCACTTTACCTTATATTCATTTCTTTGGAATGCTCTAACTCTAGAGTATAAACGACTAGACGGATTTCAACATATAAGGTATCAGTGCATTCATCTCGATTGTAAGACTGAGAGGTTATAATTATTTTTAAGTTATCCTCTTAATTTATATCTGCCAGATTATTCGTTTTTCTGTTAAATGATTACTAGTGTTACTTACATTACCACCATCCCTTACCGCCCATTGACATCTATGATAAATCTCCAGTATGACTATAGAAGGGACTGTTAGTCAGTTCATTAATTCTGTTACTGATAGTCAAGATAGAAAGTGAAATAACTGCTGTTAAACTACTACCTAGTCATGTTTACGACATCCATGTACTTAATTGATAATAAATACAAGTGAACTTAATAAATATAAAACAGAATGACGTCTTATACACTCCTAGAGAATCTAAATGAAAAGGGATTCCATTGTTCACAAATAATTTCTCGCTTCACTTCGTGAGTCTAAATGTTGATAGTGAGAACTTTCGTCGCGAAATGTCGGAATTCCAAGTTGAGGAATTAAGTTTGTCCTTAAATTGTCTAGTTATCGTCCCAAACAGTTTAAATGTAACGGATATTTTAGTCACTGACGTAATTGTTATAGAGGTCACGAAGGATCTTTGAGTAAGAGAAATTTTAGCTTTGGTCAATTCTTAGATGATTGTTAGCAATGTTTTAACTAACAAGACATGTTAAAGGACTAATAGTTCCACCTAAAGTTCTATTTGAGATTGGACACATATTATTATAACAAGGACTACAGAGATAGTGGGAATGATATTGTAATTTTACTATCTTACAAATCTGTAAGCTTCATCATCATCATCATTACAACCCATAACTGTCCCACTGCTTACCTACACAATAAAAATTAGACAAATAAAACAATTACACATACATCCTAATAATTTTATAAACTAAACAGACTAACTTAAGACAGACCAACTCATACTAAGTGTATATGTTTTAAGACAACATACAACATTGGACAGCGTAAGCCACTATATTACTAAGATGGTAATCCTTTTATGACAGTAATGGTCCCGCTGTCTTGAGCAAACGTTATCAGAGCCCTTAATATACATAATTAATGTAGTTACATAACTAGACAATTGTGCAGCTATCTTGAAATTAAGATGTTAATGATATTTAAGAGGAATACAATGATATTGTAGATATATTATAGATTATGTTACGTCTCTTGTAAACTGACGAAAGATTTCTGCGCTTATTTCCATCTAACCTTATCGTATTATGGTATACTGTATTGTAGAAATAGATAAAATAGGCAACGACTTTAATTTTTATGCCGGTTTAAAATTTATGAACATCAAACTATTCTGTATTTTTCGCTGATCATATTTTAAACTTTTTTATTTTTTTTCTATGACTTTAATAGTTTGTGTCCTCAAAAGATAATTTACAATAGCGCCACCTACCGGAGCAATTTGTAGTTCAAAACCAATTAGAAATCAAACATTAAACCCCCATTATAGCCCCAATACAGGGAGTATTAGCAAAACTAATAGAACGTTTAGAAGAAATTAGAAAACAAACAAACCTAGAAATAATAAGCTACGGTAATCATCGTGCTTCTCACTCTAATGTATAGCTGCATCCCGCTCGGCATTATATACCTATTTATTTCTCCTTATTCAGCCTTAATTCAATTACTGTGATGAAATTTGCAAATGCGGCCAAATGTGCCGACCGCTAAGCGATGTAATTAAACTATGGTTGCATTCTGGATTTGTGTATATTGTATTAATGATTGGGGAGATTAACATACTATTATTGCTGTGAATACTGTATAATTATTATAAATGGTGTCATTAATATTGAATCCAACTTAATCCTGAATGACAAAGCGGAGGTGTAAGTGAAGTTTTAGTGTAGTTACAGGCCAGTAATCAACAATGGTGAACGGGAATTTTTGACCGTTAATGTACCCTATAGGGCACGTAAGTCTCCGATCTCAGTTGTCGTAGTAAGGAGGCCATGGCATCGTAATTCAAAACACTTAGCTTGGTCATTGACCCCTCTACCAATCAGTACTGTTCTATCAACTGGTTCTTCCGTCTTATAACAGAACTGTGCTGTGTGTATTTAAAAAGTAAATGTATTTGTAACACATATTTTAAGCCAATTGTAGTTTTGTACACTTGTTCGCCATTTTATAATGATGTAACTATGTCAAATCTTAAATGGGAGTTTCTTTTTTGATCAAAGACCTTTACGAAAAGGGAGTAGGTTTAAAATCAAAGAAATGCCGAATTGTATTAATGATACAGTACAATGAATAAATGATTTTGAATTTGAATTTTAATTTAAACTCTTACGTACCTGCATTATTCTTAAAAAACATAAATCTACTGTAAGTTGAACTTTTATGATTTTAATTTTCCAGATTCTTCATTGATGTATGATAAAAAAGCTCTACTGTCTTTAGAAATCTACCTATCTGTGTACAACTTTATCAAGGTTAAAAAAGTTGTTTTGTAATATTGTGTGACCCCTAGAATGTTAATATCTTTCTTCATGAATACTAAGAACATTATCTAGAGGAATAGGTACATTAAGTTTATTACAACTTCTCGACAAAATCCCGAATTGGAAGCAAAAAGATTTTTTCATTAGATTTCTTGTGACTGTATTGTTCTTTACAGCACCAATTGATCGTTTCAATTGTATTTTTTATTGGAAATGGTGCGGTTCTGGAATTAAGTCTTTTTGTAACATCATTTTTGTAAACTCTATTATTTTTTTATATGAATTTTCTTTGTAACATTTTTTCTGTGACACAGTTCTTTTTGGACTCTTTTATTTTATACTTAATTACATACCGATACAAATAGAGATTTTACTTAGTTAACCTATACAGGTATATACCTCAATATCTATGTTAAGGTAGGCTGATCTTATTTATTTACGTTATGAAAAAATAGGCTAGACTTTTTTTGGTGGTAAAATTAATAAACGCTACCACACTCATACCCCCGCAGTAGGATTCCCTGTGTCGCGGGTGGCATGGACAACACAAATAACACATCACACAACAAACATTTATCTGTCACATAAATATTTGCCCCGGCCGGGAATCGAACCCGGGACCCCTCGCTTCGCAGGCAGGGTCACTACCAACTAGGCTACGGGGTCGTCAATTAATTAATGTTATGAAATAATTTATTTTCACGTCATCTGTTGGTAATGTCTACATTAAAACTTATTCTGAAAACTAAAGCAGTGAACACACGAGACTAGTGCCCATAATTTTATCGAGATAGTGGTACTATATAGTGGTACCAATAGGAACAAAACGTAATTTGGCACTGGCTGTAATTAGGGTTGGGCCGAAGCTGAATAATTTAAAGTATATTAGCTGATATCAGTATAAATAACATCGCATGTAATGTTAGTAAGATATACGTAGGTACTAAATATACTTGTATTAGAATGAGGCTTACCCTATGTAGAGTACTTTTTTACATTATATTGTAATTTATTAATTCTAATCATTAAAATTATGTCACTATCAAATAGATATTATTAAATAATTAAATCAACGACGTTAAAATTCAGGACACGTTTTATCTAATTGCCTAGTTTCCTTAAATGTCTTCATATTCACAACTTAATTGCGCTTATATTTAGATATATTTTTTTAATTATTTTTTGTCTGTCTGTCTGTTCGATAATCACGCGAAAATCACTGAACTGGCTAAGAAAAACCATACTAAAAAAATAATACTTAAAGCCTAAACAACTAAGCTTAAAACTTTTACCTACTTTTTTTCGAAAAACATTTTTTTAGAAAATAACAGATAAAAAGTATATCGAAGCGAAGCGAGGCGGGGCTAGTATTTAACACCGTCATCCATCTCAGCAGATACCGGATAATGCGATAACATCCGCAAACGTTACGCCATTCCATCTAAGCTGTCATTAATGACGACCTTGGCGTGTTTGGCGGATTTGGCGGGCTTGGCGGATTTAGGTTTGGCGGAACTTGGCCGCTAGTATCGAGAAAACATTTTTTGCACCCAATTACGATATACTAACGACTTGGCTTCTAATATACCCGTGGTTTTTACCTCAATATACTTATAAGGGTTAAGGTTATAGGTGGATGGTTGGTAAATAAAAAGAGAGTAGAAAAAGATGGATGAATAATAGGAAAAATTCAAACATCGTATGTAGGTATCTCTAGGTAGGTAGGAAAAAGTAATCTCATTCATACGTCATTAAAAATTAGCAAAGTTTTTAAAAATGTACCGAAAGTTTAACCATCCACATATTATTTTAATAAAATTCTTAAATATTCTTACTTCAAAATCATTATCTACGTCAAAAATATCGTATACACTGAAGACCTCTTTTTCAGGTCTTTGCTGAATAAACAAAACACTTATTTTAATAATAACTTTAGGTACAAAAATCTCGCGTTCGTCGAATTGAATAAGTACCTACTCTTCGCAACAGCCAAATAATCACAACACGAAGGAAAATCCAATTTTACTTACTAAAAATTTTCCTTACGCTTTTATTAAAAAACATGACAAAGTAAGACTCTTCAGGTATAATAAGATGATAATATCAAAATTCGAACACTTCAGTAAACTTAAAACGAATTCAGAGAGAATATTAAACATAATTATAATAAAAACAGGTGAATCGTAAAGGCAATCTTCGAGGGCTCTGCATTATTAAAAAACGTTAAAAAAAAAGAAAAATCTCTTATGCGACAAACGAGTGAGTTAAATATCTAGCTCTCTATTATAAAATTATAGACAGACATTCGTGGGACCGTTATCATCGGACTACATCATAATCTTTCCAATGCTTACTTAAAAAATCGACAAGGGGATTTTATATGTCCATAGTAAACGCGGCGTATTATATTAGGCCATGTTTACTAAATGAAACTTCGAGAGGTAATCTCAACTTAAATTGGATTGGGGCGTTATTGCTTGATTATCTACATTTACACAAAGCTTGGGGATTAACTGTTTTTGTCCCTTATAAAAACACTACACACACATAGCCTTACACTAGGATTCCCTGTTTTCCGAGTGTTATCGAAAACACACATGTATATGTGCAGGTCGGGAAAGCGTCACCGTGATTGGTCAATTGAGAATTGCAAATGTCAAAAATCGTTTTACCATGTGACAGTAATAAAAGACAAGGAAAGCAATAATGTTTTCACATGTGAAAGACAGGGATGCACTGTTATTAGTAAGGATCTATTCACTGGTTCGTCTGAAAGTATTCGCCTTGCAAGCGTGTTATTCAGGGTTATAACGTCATTGCCAAAAACAGACAGAGGTACAGTCACGCACGTAAACTTATTAATAAAACTTTTTTTGTGTTTAAAAATAAAAGCGCCCTGGACACGCTCCGATATTTTTATCAAATAAAGCGAAACTCATTTACCCACCCTCCGACAACGTTACACAGTTTAATCAACATAAATACGTGTTGGTAAACAAATCACATACAAACTTGTTTGTATATTGCAACAGAGATAATAGAACAGGGCTGTCAATTTTTTGGTCAACAAGATTTTCATCATTATTTTTTTAAATCATATTATAGGGTGTCCGGTAATTATATTATGTTCATGTAATTTTAAAGTTTGTACAGTAATTAAAACAATAAGCATAATTGAGTTTTGTTGGGAATTGCAAAATTATTAAAAAAAAATTTTTGAACAATAACATAATTATGTAAAATACGTCAAGGAAAGTTCATATTAAATTTTGAAGATTTGTTGTAAAAAATATATATTATATAATTTGACATTTTATGTCGTAATAACTTAACTGTTTAAACTAAAATAAGTGAAAAGCAAACCTCATTCGTCAAGCATATTCTTTACAACTACACATACATTTTGTTCATTACATTTTTGTACAAAAATAGTCCTATGAAATCTATTCACATTCCTACCTGTCAGTAAAAGCGTTTTATTTGGAACTGTGACAGTTTAAAAGTTTCAAAGCAATTAAAACCAGTTAAAACCAGTTGAAACCAGTTGAAACCAGTACAGTACTGCCCGTTTACAATCGGTTCGCTGGTCAAAGCCATTCGCATCGCTACTAACAATTTAGTTAATTTCGTCGTGAAAACGAAGTGCCGAATTCGCGTTCGAGTCGATTTCACTTCGCATTTCCACAATTAAATTATTTTTATAAAGGTTATAAAAAAAAATTATGTCGTAAGACTCGTTCGTCGTATACGATGTTTTTGCATGCGACGTTAAGGAAATTTAATCCCGATTATACGAAGACCGTTGATCTTCTAGATTTAAAAAAAATATCTGTATGTGGTTGCTTCTAATACCAAGAACTCAAAATGTCATTCACTTATAGCGATTAATTAAATACCACGATAGTAATTAATCGATTCATCAATACCTAATTAAATTTTAATAAAGCTTTAATCACATTCAATTAACAATTACACGCGGGCTCTCATTAATACAATTAATCATTCTATTTGATTGGCAGACTTAAGTGGTATTCGTATTGTGTTGGCGAAATATGTATTTTATGTTATTCGAATAATAATACTAACATCAACTTATTTTGAGAATTGGGAAGACGTCGTACTAATAAAGAACAAGATTTCTGGCTCTTTAATACTGCAACCAAAATACGTACTAGAAAAAACAAAAAATAATATAAGAAATAAACAAAAAAATTGAAAGGAACGACAACGTATTGAAAAACTATAAAGCCTATACATATACTTATACTATCACAATACAGACGACTAATAATAACACCTTATAATGTTATAATCTGAAGCCGTTTAGGTTGTAGAGCATGCCAAAGATATGGACAAATTCAAAAAACTTTTTCCCCTTCTGGTGTAGTTAGGTGAAGCACATTTCATGGTCGATTTCAGAGTGATATACGTAGTTATTAAGTCAAATCTAGAGTAAGGTATATTAACATTATCCTATATATCATTACTCTATCTTATGCCTGCTACACATTATCGGCC
>LGAG01000268.1:141701-156077 GCA_001278395.1 Lerema accius | reverse complement strand
TACACTAAAATAATTTTTTAAATCGGTCCAGTAGTTCCTGAGATAAGCGTGTTCAAACAAACAAACAAACTCTTCAGCTTTATATATTAGTAAAGATAGATAATCGTGATATGAATGAAATAAATATTTTGCGTGGCTCGCGCGATGCGACGATGTTTTTTTCGCGCGTTGCGACGATGTTTAGCTCGTCACTTGTCGCTCGGTCGACCTCGTGCTCCGCCATTTTGAACCGTAAATGCAGAAACCGTTTTTAATTTAGTTAGGGTTAACCGAAATGAGTAGGGTAACATATTATTTCTGTTAACACTTTTTATTCTGTTACAAGTCATTTAGGTTAATCGATTGATGAAAATACAGAATTGTTCGGTAACCCTTTTAACCTGTTAACCCTTTTAACATGGGGTTAATAACCGATACATTTCGATTATTAACCTAACCGAAAAGAACTCTGCATTAAACCCGAAACCGTAATTCGTAAGTCAAAATACCAGGGAGTCACAACATCAAACGTCTGTGAACTGACCAGAAATAACTCGTTAAAGTATATTATGAGGAAAATGGCTCAAAACCACAAAGACGCAACGACGATTTTGCCAACTTTGTTCTTATGATTACTTTATGAATGATGAAGAGAATTAGTTCCAAAGATCAAAGAGCCGACGAATTCTGAAATACCTTTGTATTGGTACTTGTTGGTATACTTGTTAGAAATTAATGTACAATGGTTTAATTTGTCCACAAGATCTCATATTTTTTGATTGGGGCTTTTGTGTTATTTTCTTTTTTGTGATCGCAATCCATTTTCCTGCCAGCCTTATTAGTCGTTAATAAGCTAATTCTAAATCTTGAAGGTAAGTATAGATTATAGATACATTAAAAAAATTAGAGGACACGCTTCGTGGTCGATATTCGACCAAAATCAATTGTATAAAATATCATCATACTTAATAAAAATGTTGATTGACTGACAGACACGCTACAGCCTAAACGGATAGACCTAGAAGCATGAAACTTGGCACAGAGGTTCCTTCTAGAGTGTAGGGGAGCACTAAGAACGGATTTTTGGAAATTCCCACTTTAAGGGGGGGAAATAGGGGATGAAAGTTTGTATGAAAATTAAAAAAAAATTAAAGCAAGCAGTTTGCAAATTAGTAGTTAAGTTTTCGATACTAAGCTAAGAAGTGCGGATTTAAAAAAAATTTGGAAATTAACCCATAAGGGGGTGAAATAAGGAATGAAAGTTTGTATGAAAACTAACCAAATTTTAAAGCTAGCAGTTTTCAAATTCGTGTTTGGGTGTATGGTTGAAAAGGATGAAGAACCTTATCCAACGATTTTCTTAAATCAACCCTTAAGGGGGTAAATATCACCGCAAAACTATAATTTCCGCAAGCAAAGCTGCGGGCAATAGCTCGTTACATTATAAACTCATTCGAATGCGTTTGATAAATAAATAATAAAATTAAAAAATATTTTTAACAAGCTTTTATTACTTGTTAATAAGAAAAAGAACTAAAAAGTTAAAATGCAAAATTTGAAGTCAATACTGTTAATCGTTGAGGAGTTCAATCATCTGGAGCCAATCCTGGTAGCAGTATCACATCATGCTTATTATAAACATGCATTGTCATCAGAACTGGACTAAGTAGTGTGTAAAATTTTAGCTCAATCGGACACCGGAAAGTGGGTGAAATTTAGCTTGCAAGATTTCATTACAAACACCGGATAGGTGAAACTAAATAAAAGCTTGTAAAAATGCAATACCTATGAAATATTTGGCAACCAAGCCAAAACTTTAAACTATTATTTTCTGGTTCCCAAGTCACTGACAATACTACCATAAGATTTTATATTTCTTCCCAACTAAAATGACTTCGTTTCAAACCTGTTATTGAACTATATTGTTACAGAAATAGTGACGCAATAGTAGAAGGGATCTTCAAAGAGAAACTTTAAAATTGTGAAGAATAGAGTCAGGTAGATTGGTCAAATGAGAAAGTACGTAATATACAATTTTTCAGACGAAGATTTCAAAGCATAGCTTGGAGTTCTAAACAGGAAATTGAAAGAGCCATCTTATTGTTACAAGTATTGGAGATATTGAGTTCTCTAGAATTATTTTGTAATATCGAAGCACTCATAGATCGGTGATTTGCGCCCATTAAGAAGTCGAGGAAGTTAAACAAATGCGGGCATAGCCACAGAGCAATGAATGTATCTGTTTCTTTCTTCCGTGGGCATAGCTGTAACTATCCCTCATCATTGATGGTCCGAAAATCAATGGTTATTAGTTTACCATAATATGCTGAGGGCGTCTCTTTCTGATAATATCAATTATTTGGTTTCCTATTAACATTCTGTATTTAACTGGTGTTAATAAAGTAAATAACTATAATATATTATTATTGCTTTCTATCTTCCTCTCTTAACTGGATGGGTAAATGGCTCAAAATCCTGAACAATTCCCTACTTCCTAGGGCATAAGCCATCCATCCTCGTTGCTGTTAGATGACTGTCGTTCAGCTACATCAGAGAGTATCCGGTAGCATAAATACTTCTGAAATTTGGACTGGTCTAACCACCAACCTGAACTGAACCAGTGCTAAGGAATATCTTCCAAGATTCCTCAGTTATGAGGAGAGATCGGTGTTCTGTAGAAGCTATGAATGGGTTGTGGCCAAAATATAACTTTTTCTTATAGTACTACTGGAGTTTTCCATCTTGGCCTGGACAAGGTTTTATTCCCATTACTGAAACTTTCCAAAGATTTTCTAACAAACGACTATTCTACAGCATTAAAGATTATCATTTCTTCCACAACGTCGTTATCAAAATATTTTTGTACGCAAACGACGGCATCCGTACCAAATAACAACGCTCCCTAATGAATACAAATTTCAGCGTTCAAAGGCAAGGACCTTCCATTTAAATCTTCCCATTCCCTAATCGCACCAGGGTTGTGCTAAAGATAATTGCCGGTAAACCCAAACATCCTATAGGACCCGATAGGACTAATGTATGTAATCGATAGGACCAAAGGAGTTGCTATCTCTGTCTCATTGCTTACGTAACAAATAACAAGGACAGAGATAAGAATCTGAAGTACTGAGTTGTTTAAGATTGATTATGGGTTCATTGATGGAATGATCCCTGATAATATCCTTCTGTCTATTTTTTAATGGGAAGTAAAAGGATTTTGTTGATCTTATTTCTTTCCTATTTGCGGTAGGACACATTGGTATGCTTAAAAAGGGTGGAGTAGATTTGGGTGTTGAAACCCATCTGATTTCATAAGCAGTCAACGGAATTATCGTCCTCAATTTAAGAAAAATATTTTGAAATCACCCAATACTTCTTTGTGTTATATGTACCACGAAAATTAACTTGTTTCCACATTTTAGTGTAGCCTAAGGTAAAAATCACATCCTTAGTCGTAATGATATATGAAAGAAGGAGAAATGAAGAAAAATGAAGAAGGAACGAAAGACAGATAGAATGAAAGAAAGGTTCAGTTCTGAAGAGACAATATACATAATGTTGAAAATAAAAACCCGTCACCACCCATTGCATTGAAGTCTAGAAACAACCTGCGCTAGTCTTCAGTATGACCCGTTGCCCTAGGCAGCTTAAGCTACATATATTATGATTGCTTAACGGCTTTGGCTTTCAAAAACAAATAAAACCTTCATTCACAGTATTTACTTTAATTTTGTTCTCCATAGGGATGCCTCAATTTCCGACTACAAATATTCTCCACAAATAATAGCTACAAATAAAAACCCTTGTAAATTATTTACCTCAGTAATATTTATTACGAAAATATTGACGTGAAAATAAAATATTTCTGCAAAATGTATCTTCCATTCTGGACTGCAGAAAATGTTTTTGTTCCCTGAAATGAGATTACAATAATATTGACGAACTGACAGTTCGATAAAGGAACTGACAATAGAAATGTATTTGGTAATACTTAGTCGGTAGCTAAAATATTTTTTTTTACATTTACTAGTTTACCGGGCCAACGTTTTTCTACCAGATATTTTGTCTCTTACTTTGTTTGTTCCCTTAGTTTACCACATCAGGTAATTCTGATCCTCAATTTTCATTTACCTTTAGTAAATCCTCATCGTATCGGACAACTTTTGCTATGGTGGCGTTTCAATAACTAATGGTTTGGTTGGTTTCTCGTATTATCTCTACGTCAGCACCTCTTACCGGGTCCAACTGTCACTGGAAATTTTACTAGGTCCCTCTAAAATACTTCACACATTTTTATTGAAGTTGGTCCAGCCGTTTATGAGGAGTTAAGTGACAAACAGTACGCAGTGTTTTTATATGTATAATAAGATATTTACGCAGTGTTTTATGTATAATAAGATAAGAAATGTAAAATCCTTCTGCACGTGTGTTTTTACTGAATTTTAAATTGTTAAACGGTTAGTGGGATTGTAATAACAATGCTCCGCACTAGCCCCACAGCAGAACTCCTTGGGTAGAACAACACTTATACAGGGTGTTTGGTTACAGGTGTAAAAGTTTTAAGGGGTTAATTGTATACATAATATAAATAAAAGACACTCAAACTTAAAACAGAAATTAAAATTCATAATTTAAAGTAACTTTTCACTGGGAACCGAATTTAAGACCTTTGCACCGCCACGGTTCGATATGGTGGTTACCAATGGTTATTGCGCCTTACAGTTGTTAATAAACGAATAAATTATAACGGTAATCCAGAATTAAAACCTGGATTACATCATCAACAAAATACAAGATATTGAAGGGTAGTTAATGAACTTGTAATACAAGTTCTGAGCAGCTTCAAAATTTCATTTCCTATTACTTGGCAAACTTAGTGTTTGAGTTTAATCATGTTTAAACTATCAAGAGAGATAACAACGGGAATTCTTAAACAAATTGTTTTCACGCTTTGTGGGGAAAACAAACACATGTATCTTTATGACGTCATTTATCTTTACTTAATGGTTACCTACAGAACTTTAGTGTCTTATTCCTTATAAGGCTTAGAACTGGTCAAAGAAGACCCAAACATAGACGAGTAAGAAAAGAAAAAGAAAAAAACCGACTGCTCAGAATTTTCGGAAAATTTATAGGCAATGTCTCTCACACGATCGAGACGAATCTAATGACACCCTATAATGTTGAAATACGCCAAGCCCTTTAGGTTGTGGTGCGTGCCAAAAAATCCACATACATACATACATACTCGTACATACTCTCGAAATCTTAACCCTCCAAACGCAGTAGGGGAAAAAATACAAAAAATTAAGAGTACTATTGTTCAAATTACAGTTTTTTGACTTCCATGGCCTCCTTGTTTTTAAACAAATAAATAAATGCTAACACACTCCTACCCCCGCAGTAGGATTCCTTGTGTCGTGGGTGACTTGGACAACACTAATAACACATTACTGACACCCATGACCCGAGAACAAACATTTATCTGTCGTATAAATATCTGCCCCGGCCGGGAATCTAACCCGGAACCCCAATTTCCAAGCAGGGTCACTACCAAGTAGGCTACGGGGTCGTCAAGTCAAGGTTTTAAAGTCCTTAAGTCAAGTCCAGAACCATTCTCAAGACAAGTGCCAATTGGTTTACGCATCGGAGCGACCCTCCGGAAATACCCTATATGAGTTTCCTCTCAAGGGTAAAGAGGGTAGGAAACCTAAATAATCATGCGACCCAATTGTTTTAAAAAAGGCGCAATTACAGTCCATTTTTTTCTATTCTAAAAGTTTGGGTAATGACTTAGCTGAAATGACAATTTTTTTTCGTGTTTGAAAAAATATTTTTTTTTCTTTTCCGCGTTAAAAATATCAAAAATGTAAAATTACATTCACCGACAATATTTGACTAAACATTTTCAGATACCATTTGTTGTAAGAAAAATTAAATTATCACAATGTTCTCTACATTTACATTTAAATAAACAATGCCTAATATCAAACTAAATCCTATTTTTTTTTTTTTTTATAATCTAATCTATACTAAGCTGCCAGTTTTGTTAAGCAAAGTATTTGGAACCTATTCCAATTTATTGAAAGCGAATCCGAAATCCCTTCCTTTCATTGCAATTTTATACGCATAAATACGCATATACGCATAAAAGATTAAAAGGCAAACTCGTACACAACAAAACCTATTATTGATATCACTCAATATTCTTTATTTCCTTTATATTTGGGGATTTCGTGACCGAAGCTCGAACGTGACGACACATTGCCCTTGGAATGCCATCCGAGCATTTAAGGGTTTCTTACCCAACCGAATTATTTTAATATTTGTTCTCGGTCAGGAGAAATTCACGACTGCGTGAAGAAGGGACGCGACGTGTGCGAAAAATACTTAAACCTATAGCAGTCGAATGGAGTTAATATGAATTCGGGGCAATTTTGAATAAGTCAAATAAAGTCACTATGAATTTGGGGCTGAATAAGTCAAATAGAGTGATTATGAATACGGGGTAATTTTGAATCATGTTTTCACTTTTCAGCGAGTGAAAAATAACGCGTTCAAAATTTTATTGTCACGTAAAAATGACTTAATATTACATTACAAAAAATTGGAGGAATTTTATAATTGGGTGAGGAGGGATACAATAATTATGTTCAAAGTTACAGAGAAAGTCAAAGTTACTCTGATAAAGTAAGTCTCCCTGTCTGTGGGCTGTTTATTTTGAAGTCATAGTAGGGCGTCCATTAATAATATGAGATGCTTGGGGTCTTGAGAAGGTCAAACAGAATCTCACCTAAACTTACTTAAATTAAGTAATACAATCATCTTACTTTAGTAAAATACAAATGTGCCTATTCCACCTCTAAGCAGTATTAAATATAGCTTGAACAAATAAATAAAAAAATCCCTGAATAGAGGTACAGGAAATGCGGAGGGGACTGGCGTAATAAATGCACGCCTCCTAATTAAAAGTACAAAAGAGCTTTACATACTAATTCTTAGTAAAATTCGCAACCACTTTAGTCAACCCTATAATTACTAGAACACTACTTAACCCTCAAATGCACCCTAAAGGTCACAAAAACATAACAAAGTACTCTCAAGTGTAACACGAATCTCCAAGTATAATTAAACGTTGATTCAATAATTACTAGGGTAACTATCCACTCTGGCGGCCCTCGTAATTTACTATTAATATACCGCCGAGATGCTCTTAACTTATTTAGTGGCTGGAACAGGTGAAGGGTTGGAAATAACTAAATAACTATCTCATTTTATTCGCTTCAAGTTTGGAGTGGCTCTCAACTGCTGTATTCCCAGCTGTGACATTCGAATCGTTACTGTGAGTTCATTAAATGTCATTCTTAATTGATTTTTAAAAAGACTTGCAAGCGGTTTTTGCTTCAGTAAAATTTTGCTGTTCATTTTTTTCAGGTGCTATAATGTATTTCAATTGCTATGTAGTACTACAAACAGCGACTATAAATAAGCGTTATTTGTTTTTGATTTCGTGAGCATTTTTTCAAATAGATTGAGACAAATTATTACAATGAAAATGAATGTAATTTTTTGCGATCAATGTAAAATACTAAAATTATTTACTTTCTACACTTCTACACAAAATTTTGCGACTTATGTACCTTCTCTTTTGAATTAACTGAGTGTAAATAAGAAAGTAAAAGATAGAAGCAGAACAAAGTTCTCCAAGCCTCTACAAAGTGCAGCAAAGCAGGAAATGAGATCCTCACTTGACGATATTACAGCTATTCGATTGCCATTGCGGGGCTTGCTCGCAGAAAATTTTATTATGTTAGAGGAATATTGCAATGGAATTGCTTGCCCGAGATGCTGTTACTGACATATTTGTTCTGCACTTGTTCTGCATATTCATAGAGGGTCGCTTTTGTGTTTGTAAAATGGAATTTTCGAGAAACGACAAAGGTGTAACTGACGCGGAAAGTAGATAAATAGTTTATGTGTAGTATTTAGCATGGCAGTCAGATTATACTGGAGTCTAGAATGTTCTTATTAACATCTATTACTATCAGGACCTACTAACCAACTAAAAAAACTAACAGTCCCGCCTTAGTCCTACTCGACGTTTGTTACGATGTCCATGGGCGGCAGGGGTTGGTGGCTCTGTCAGCTCGTTTGCTATTTTAGTACTATAAAAAAGGTAACAATCCATGTTTCTATGTCACTCTCACGATCGAGATGAATCTAATGAGGCCCCATTGGTTGAAATCCATCAAGTCGTTTCGGTTCTAGAGCGCGCATAAGAATTGAACATATACGCTCGAAAAACATAACCATCTTTACACAATTGGGTAAAAAGCCAAGTAAAGCAATACTAAAATACGTAATACCAACTCCGCCCCTAAACTCGAGTAAAATAAACCAAGGAAAAAACTATAGTAACAATGTAGATTTAACCCAAATCCCACAAGACTCTAAATATCCGTTTTCATATCCGAAAGTCATATTCCTTACAACCCTGCTACAGTATAGCGAAATAGGTCATACTCCTCGATTCAGGTCAAGACCTTTAGAGGGATATCCGATGATAAATCCGTTGTAAGGCTGGTTCACGCGAATTCGGATCCTAGAAAATTTTCACGTCCTTGTTTCCTGTTATAGATGATGCGACTATAGACGATATTTCAAAGTATAAGCTCTTGAATTCGGTCAAGTTTGAATCGATATTCGTGGATATTTTTACCTAAAGCGAGAAGATATACACGGAACATCGAATAACACAAATACTTACTTCTATTATGAGGAGATAATACGAGAATATGCGATTAGTTTAATAATCATTTGTTTGTGCAAATGAATGCCATTTATCCCCAAAACGAGACCGATTTAAATGCGATTTTCATTAAAGATTATTTGATCTATTGGTAATTGTTACTACACAAGTGTTAAATCCCATAAAAAACAATATTTGTAAAAAAACCCAAGTCTTGTAACCGTAAAAAGTTGTGAGATCAAGGCAGTGCCAAGTCGGTTATCAATTTTATATTCAGTCTACTTAAGGGATCTCCTGTTTTAAGTTGTTACGTAACTATGAAACCTAGCACCATATTAGTTACCATATCAATATTAAAAATCTTTAACGTTTTACAAAAATAGACTGACTCGGCCATTGGCAAATAAAAAACAGTTTCGGTTTTATAAATTTTTAGCATCCGATGATATCTACTAATTCTATCATTTGATTCGTGAAGACTTGTGCACAGATAAAAAATAATTTACTGCAATAAAGATATTATCAAAGACGAAACATTTTTCTTTGTTTTAACCAAACTCGCCGACCTTGAATGTTAACTAGGTTTCTTTGATGATTACAATGGAAATAAACTTTATACACCAATAAAAACTCCTAGTTTATTATCATTTTCGTGCCAAAACGTACTATCTATGAGTTCTTGTAACCATAAAGATATTGCGGAGCAGAATTAAGTAACTACGTTGCTATCAAGTCGAAGTACAAAGTTTGATGAAGTCATATTAGAGATGATAGTAAAGTATAGTGTACAGAGTAGGTCCAGAGAAAGAAAGAGAGAGCACAGTATACAGAGTAATACCAGACAGAGAGTATAGTACAACGGTTCTTATATGGTTGATTGTGGACCAAAGATGGGCCCTGGTAGCACTCCAAGTGATCCGCAAAGCCTTAGTAAAATATTAACTACTAGCGATCCACTTCATCCATCTCAGCTTTGCACAGAATTAAGAGTATAGGACGGTGTCTGTAAACCATAAGTTTACCGGGTTTAACCATAACTTATTAAGTCTTAAGTATACTCGAGTATCGTCTTGTGTATACCTAAACGAGATTTGTCACAGATTTTCATAACCGGCAGGGGATGTTGGCACTACAAGCTTGTTTGCTATTCCTATTACATAAAAAAAAAACATAATTAATATTTTATTGAGACCAATAAAAAAATATTCTAATATAAGGATTAAAACAGGCCCAAGTCTAATAATCTCAAAGTACCCAAACTCTTTATTTTGAAATTTTCGTCTTACATTGTCAACCATAAAATTTTATCTGTAATTTCCGGAGGCAAAATGTAATGAAGTTTATTACTATTAAGACTTTAAGTAGTCAAGGTCACGCTCATAATGCCATTAATTCTGTCCATTACAACGATTCATTAATCCACCCTAACGATTCATTTTCTCACTGTAACGATTCAATCATTCTGCTTCGATAAACCTCTATTATTCGAAACTTAATCTTGGTTTAAGAACATGACATAACTTAAGAGACTCGTTATAATATAGGTTATAATATACGCGAATTTCAAGCACCTTGTTCGAAGAATCAAATTAAGTTCGAGGTAAACCACTTCGCACATAGAGAAATTCTGGGCCCGAATACTACGAGTATTTGCATAATGGCTGTGTTCTCGTAAAAGGACACTTGAGATCCTATTCTGAGGGCGCTAGATAGGAGGTTACACACCTAATTAATAGTCACATATCATTTCCTTTACATTGTACGACTTAATTATCGTTACGATATCGTTAAGTGTGTATAAGATTGTCACGATGACCACGATGATTCTACCAGCTAAATAGCTTCAGGTTATATCCTGTTTGAAAACTGTAAACACATAAAAATGTAGCTGTTTGTTTTAAAACTACCTGGAGCACTGTATCATACTTTTAATATAACAGATAAACATTTAACATCCTGAACATTTATTTGAACTTAAGAATAAACTACGATTAAATGTCCTATACAATTTCTGTATCGTTAATACAAGGCACTTCACGTAGAACTTTTATTTCTCCAACTTTGTTCTTCAAATGTCTGCCATTATGTCGTACGCATCATAGAAGAATTTCTCCCTGTATTTCGCAGTAGGCATTGTCTTCAGTGACGTCACGTACCTTATTTTGACAAAACTCAACGACAACATATTGTCTTTGATAAAACTCTTCTCATATCTTTTGTCTTAGAATATAAAGGTGCTCTCTCACTGGAAGCACTCGTGTGTAATGTAACTTTACTTATTCGAATGTTACATAAGTGGAGGACGAAAACCGAGCATTGTGCGACTTACAAGGTTATAATACATCTTGACACAATATGTAGGTACCACTGTAATTGACCAAACTAAATGCCCAAAATTGAGTTTAAAATATTACATTTAAGAAAAAAAGCTCGTCAGTCAGCAAGGTATTCTTCTTACGTAGGATGAAATATTTAAAGAATCCTGAACTCAAGGCGTTATTAAGGCTTTATTTTATTTAAATCAGTCCACTCTATCAAAAGTTATTAAAATTTAAAGTTTGTATGGGACTACTCTATCTGACGTGACTGATAGTTTACGTGGCAAGCCATATTGAAAAAACATACACCGAAGCGAAGCGAGGGCGGGTCCACTAGTACTGTAATATAATGCTCGAAATCGATTGTGTAACGTTACAATACAGATAGATGCACCAGGTGTGGAACCACCTTAACTCACCTCACTTAGTATAGTGCTTGTCACAAACACATCTAATATTGTGAACACGAATTTGTGTAATACTATACAAATACGTGATTGGAACTACAAGACGTAATTCATTTATTCTTACGTCTCTCTTTAACACTAAAACAATATCAGTTAGAAAGAGACGCATTTAGTAGAAACCATATTGTGTAGAAACTGTCACTTCAGTTACATGTTTACGGAGTAACAATTGTAACGAAATGTATGAATTTAGCAAAGACTAAGAAAATGTATCATGAAGCGCGTTCGACGTGATATTATTAAATGGTAAAGTTAATATTAGTTGAGCGCTATAAGGTTGTTTCTGAAGTAAAAGTGAAGTTAGATTACAGAAATTACAAAAAGCGTGAAGTATAGATAAAAAATTGTATTTAAAGTCAGTTTATAGACGATAATTTAACGTGATAACGTCATAAAAAGACATTGATGAAAAATTGCATACTTTTATGAACTGTAACCATTTAAAATATCAAGTGTTTTGTGTTTATTTCTAAAATTTAAATAATTTCCTTTTTAATTTTAAGTCGGATTTAATTTTGTTTACCTAAATTAATTAATTAAATTAATAGGTCGGCTAATTTGAAAAAATTATTTAGTAAGACAATGAAATTTTTGATAACAACTTTTGCCGTGACGACTTCGTGGAACTGTACACTTTTTTTATAAATGTCGCCGGTGTTCATCGATTTAAGACGTTATCACGTCAACAAAAGCAGAGAATAAACAACCAAAGAATCTTTTACCTTTTCTATTTATTTTTTTGTCTTCATCAGGCTAATGTATTTAGGTGCGAACAAAACCAATACGAGTAGATTCTCTTGAAGAGGTTAAGTTGTTGAGAACTTTCTGGACTTTCTGGTAACTTTACGAAAGTATTTTGATTAGAATCACTCCCAAATGAATATCATTGTAAATGGGAAAAACAAATAACTTTTACTTATGTATCTCTTGATACTTAGTGATTGTTGACGGATGCGACAACAATGCGACCACACGACAAAAAGTCGCAGGTGTGAATAGTCGTTACGACTTTCTTACTACGCGTTGTTGCAACCACTAATAATGACATGAAATGATTTTTGCTAGATATTGTATATGGTAAAATACTGAAGAATATATCCCCAAAAGATATACAAATAAAAGGTACTTGCAATAGTTTTCGCCTCTACATATTTTATGACTTACCTGGAACAAATAAGATTAAAATATTAACACTAAAATATAGTAGAATACAATTTGACAACCACAGACCCATAAAAAAGAATAGACGGAGCCATCGAACCGAAAAGTGACGAACGTTAATATGTAGCAGTTCGACTATTGAAGCCCACTGCTCGGTAGTAAACGCCGAGCGAGTGACAGATTTTTGTGCGTCAATTATTTAATCGCAATTGTATACAATAGCTCTGTCTATCGTTTTTTTGGGTCTGTGACAGCGGCCTTAGTAATCAAAAATGAGCTCACTATTGGATATCAGACTGAAATTATATTATGATATTTTGTGTTTGATAGTTGGTTGATACCAGGTTTTTGACCCAAACTTACATTCATCCTCATTAGCATTGCCGTTTATTTTTCTTTGACTATATATAAAATATACGAGTATATATACATATAAACACAAACAATAGACATAAATAAGTATTATTAATTTTATTTTCATGAAATACGATTTTATACCATAAAATTTTATGCTGAGCAAGACTTTACAATAAGGTAATAATATCAAGAAACGCGGAATTGAAATTTCTTTCAACTCTGGAGAATAATTGCAATTCATTGAACGGAAGTAATTTATCCACCAGACTAATTTTGGGCGGAGAATTTTTCACTTCACTGAAATTACAAGTTTTCTTCAGATTGAATTATTTAATTAAATTCATTGAAAATACAGGATAACCTTATTTTACTTCATGAAGCGTTCTTTATTGTATTAAATAGATTGTATAAGAGAAGGTCCCAATAGTTAACGGCATAGTATGGATCACTATGTAACCTTAAAATCTAATAAGTACCTGTACGATGACAAATAAATTCATTTATTCATTAATTCATAGTCTTGGGCTACTCTTCTTTAGATCATTGGGGCAACAAACCGACCACAAGAATAAGTACTTTATGGAAAACTCTCAGGTGTGCGGGTTTCCTTACGATGGTTTTCCTTCATGAAAGGATACTTATATAATTAGTTTATTTTTAATTAACGGTGTGTGCTTTCTTCGAACTTCGAACGGGAGTTCTCCCGTTCGGGAGATCAAACTTCAAAGCACTAAGCAATCATAGCTTTTAAAAGTATACAATAATTAAAACTAATTTATGAAACACAAACAGTTGAACGTATTAAGTTGAAACTTAGCACACAGATGACTAATAAAATCTGGATGAAATAATTATGCTTTTCATCTCTAGTAATGGAACTATTCCCATGAGCTAAGAAGTATAATTTGTTGTGTCGTTTCTATTACGAGATTAGTAATTATTATATTTAGTATTTTTCTGTGGAAAAGTAATTAGGATGACGTAAGAAGTGATAGAAGCCATCCTTATGTTGGTAGGGCTTCGCGTGAATTATTATTAAATAATATTACCAGAAGATCCGATCCTGAATCGAAATCCGACCACATCTCTTTATGTCAAAAAAACTGAAGTTTCCTTCTAAGGTGGGTATATAGGTAACTGTGTAATTTGTGTGTTGAAAATATTAAAAAATCAAAATCATTTATTCTAGCCGTGTACGTATCAATGATATACTTATGCACGTCATTTTTTTTAATCTACTCTCGTATAACAAACATTATGGTGGTGACAGTTTTGTTTTATTTTCCAAATTAAATATTTTATAACTCATCCTACTAATATTATAAATGTGAAAGTTTGTAATGAT
>LGAG01000268.1:120994-141565 GCA_001278395.1 Lerema accius | reverse complement strand
GGTGAGAATGGGAATGGGAGCCAACGGGAATAACCCGAAATTACATCTCTTTATGTCAAAGAAACGTAATATGTCTGTATATCAAACATTATGGAAGTGACAGTTTTGTTTTATTTTCCAAATTAAATATATTTATAACACGTATTAGACGTTAATAAAATTGTTTAATGCATTTCTTTCCCATATAAACATTAAGAAAAAAGTAATTACACAATATATTAAGAATTAATGTATTGTATTGTCGACACAAGTGCCATTAAATGTTCATTCGTCTGTAGGTAATTTGAAACTACGACGCTAAGCGTTTTACAATTTGGGGTAACAATTTCCCACATGGCGCGGTACGATACGGGTAACACTGTGAACTATCATTATTCATTACAGCGTCACGGGAAATGTGTTGCCAGCATTTTCACGTATTCCAGCAATTTACCCACTCAATGTGCTACCATTTGGCATCTAATTTATTATGAGCGACAACTGTAATAGAGATCAAGTTATATTGGACGCTAAAATCTATCGGAATTTCGCAATAAGTAATTGAAAACGAAATACTCAGCACAATGCTCGGAATATACAGCTTTAATAGGAATTACTTTTGATTCTAATTTAGTGGATTTTGACAGCTGATTTTCGGCTCATTTTGCTTTATTGGGAAACTTCATTTACGACCCATTCTGGTTCACTGGGTTCGGGTCTCCTCTTACAATGTCAGAGGTGCAGGCCATAGTCCACCACGATGGCCGAGTGCCGGTTGACAGTTTGCCTAATTTTACACACCTTTAAGAATTTATGGAGAACTCTCACGTGTAGAAGTTTCCTCAAAATGTTTTCCTTTACCGCAGTGCGTGCCGGTTTCGAACTTGGGAACTCCGGGAGACCAACTTTCAAACCGTTAAGGTACCCCACGCTGTTTTAGTGTAAAATGGTACAGGGATGAGTGGCCAAATCAAGTATCTTCAATTATCACAACCCCTAAAGTTTGATATTATATTCCCAAACAAATATTATTTCAATGAATGAAGTCAGAATTTAATTAGTGAAGTAAACGAGTTATTAGTTAATGTTATGCTAAGGTAAATTAAATGAAAACACCAAAATATGATGTTGAGGCCCGTTCTTCCTACTGTTTCTAAATAAAGAAAGCTCAGCTGGTTAAATAACGAGCTTTATAGAGCCTATTACTGCCCCACTTTCAAAGCTTCCTCTTCGCAAGAAAAGGCTTCCGAATATGAAAAGAATGAGACGGATTATTTCTGATCTGAACGCCTTGGGTTGCCCGGATATACAATACACACATGTTTTTTTGATATATTTAGGTTATTAGTCCCTCATACGAAATGGGGATGTTATAGGGTAAATGAATCTGTCTGTTTCCTAGTCTGCAGTACCTTTTTAAATCTCCTGATTGACTATAATATCCTCGGAGGATTTCTAGGCAAATGGACCGATTTTGATGCGTTTTTCTTACGAAAATTCAATGTAATTACAAAGTTGTTAGATATAGTGTTTATTTTTAATTTTATTTATGTTAAAGTATTTTCTTTGAATCAGGGGTAGTAACTTAGCTGTGACCAACTTAGAATACTACCTTATACTAACGTTTACTGAAACAGTTCTGACGGGATACTTAAATTCCTTAAACAAGATTAAACGAGTAATTAATTTTACAGTTTATTTTCCATAATCAGTAACCCTCATCCATTAATGTATCGTATCGTATGTATCAATAACCGTTTCAGTGAAGCAAGAACGACTAATTTACTCTCCTTGTACTCCTAAGGTAACCGGTTGCATTAAAGTGTAATTTATCGCGACCACGGAAGAAAGAACTAAGCAGATACATTCATTGCTCTGTGATCGCGACCGGCAAGCAAATAGCTTGCAATTTAATACCTTGCAGAAACAAATAACAGCTTAAGATACATTCCACCAGAGTGTAATAGATTTTTATTGGCACTATACAATGACTTGGATACTTGCTGCTTATCTTGATGAAGTAGATATTGACACGATTTTAATTTAGTCCATGTTAAGAATATTGAAAAGAAGCGTACACGCAGTTTCATCGTAAAACTCATCAAAAAGGGTACCTTCCTTTCTATGTTTATTCATCATAAATCAAATGTCTATTAAATGTTTCTTATCTTACTACAATTTTAAGCAATTAGGATTACTTTTCTAGACGATAGATTCGAAAATACAACGCCAAAAGTATCCCCCGATTTTGTTATTGTTAGATTCTTAGCTTCGTTCCCTGGTAGCAAAAAAGATGTAATCACGTCCAAAAGCATTCGTAAGCTTCATCATTGCTTCATCTTTGAATTTCATTGCTTCAGGTTCGAACACGATGAGTTTCTCAGTTTATAATCTAACTTACTTCAATGCGGCTGCGCTCCGGTGTAGCTCAAATCTACCGTATCCATACAAAGTTTTACCACTTGAACGAAATTTCGACAAACCTGTTTTGCCCATTCATCACTCTTTATAAGAAACTCCTGTGCAAAGTTAATGTTTCTAGATATACTGGTATTGATTGACGTTTTTTTCCATCAATCACTCATTAATAAATAGCAATATGATCTCAACCTAATAGACTCACTGCTGAGCAAGTGTCTCTCCTCATAACTTAGGAGGCCTAGAATTTACTTCATCACACCAATTCAGTGCAAATTGATGAAGGGATAAGTGACCAACACAACTGTCAGAAGTTTTTGTGCTGCCTGTAAGGCCTCCTACATGGCTTGACTATAAGAGCCGAGGTCGACGGCTTAGTGTGATTCGCGAAGGACGGAACAATTAAAAAAAAGTCTGTCAAAATCTTCCAAAAATTGTTGCCCAAACAAGACTTAAAAGTGAATTATTTGACTAATATTCGAATGTAAGCTAGAAATATTAAAGTCTAGAATTGCCAGGAAATCCTAAAAATTTTGGAAGATTTATAACTCGTTTTGGTATTCAATAAAATTACGATTCAGTGAATCATTTCTAATATGAACTTGAGTTAAATATTGCAATGGGGTTGAATTTTGGCGAATGTTTAAGATAAAACTCTTACGCAACCGAGTGTAAAGTCAAGATAGGTACGTACTGAGTATTCATAGAACGTGAAAGTAAGATTACGCCTTTTGCATTATGAATAGTTATGAAGCAAAACCGGTTTAGACGCATCTGTGAATAAGATTATTGAAAGGAAGGTTTTTCATATCTAAAAATAGGGTAGTAAAATTCAAATTGAAAATCATTTAATGTGCCACTATTTGAGGAAAATGCTTTGTTTTTAAGAAGATGTAATGAAATAAACTCCTCGGCATCTTTTACAAAACATTAGTTACAGAAGGAGCTTATTTCCCTGTCTTATTTTTCTCCGTGTCGAAATAAGTTTGAATACTACAGTGACTAGTAAAAAATATCCAGAGTACATATTTAAAATGTTTTAATCCATGAAAGTTAAAATAACAAATGTGAGGTTATTAATATTATCATCACTTGTTTCGAATTCGCAACCCTAAAGTTTTGTACTTTTTTACAGAACTTTCAACTTCAGGCCTGAAAAAGTTGTGAACTCATATATCGTTACAGTTCGCGCTGAATGTTTGCGAGCCCAGAACTTTTTAATTTCAGAAGATTATACTTTTTGTGTGCAGTGCACCTTTTTACACCGAAGTTGGGCTGTATGAACTCTCTACTCGTTGACGTAAGCATTACACTGTACAATAGCATTCAATATGTAATGTAATATCTATAGAGGATATGTAAGTTTTCAGAATATATTACGTAAGATTTAAGAGAAAAAGAGAATAGAATAGAAAAGAATCAAGAAACGCATTTGACATTATTCTAAGAGATCGGTAATTTTGTTGCACAATTTAGTAGGTGCTTTTCATATTGGACAACTTTTGCTATGGCGGCGTTTGAATAACTAATTAGTTTGACTAGCCCTTGAAGTATCTCGGCGTATAGCATTACCGTCGGTCCAACTGTGATTCTGAAGCATAGTCAGTCCCTCTAATACATTACTTTTTCTTTATCAAAATTTAAAATCGTTTAAGAGGAATTAGGTGACAAACACACGTAAGCTAGGATTTGATACATATAAAATGTCCCTGTCGTCTCGCTGTCATTTCCTTCAAATAAAGAACCATTTAATGGTATCATTGCGGTTTTACAACTAAACATAACACCTACCTATAGCTAGACGGTTTAACGTCATGACTTAAAACGCCAGCAGTCAGCTGCGTTTTCATTATCTGTATGAGATGCAGTAACGTTGATATTTTGTCTCTTTTGTCGTGGCCAGAACAGCCTTTTAATACCTTGGAATAATTGTCGACCATGAAAGCTTTTTTTACTCATATTTTTTCATGTAATATTCGAAGTTTTCATATTATTATTTTTTAAATTTATTGGTGATTGAATTGAAGTTATTTTTTTGACTTATACAGTAGTTACATATTCTCTACATTGTAGTATGGCAATTTTTAAAACATAACAAATTTATTTTCTAAAGGCTTAAATACTATTCTCTCAACTGCGTCAGAAGGAGGAAAATGTTTTTCAAGCGCATATATACATACATACGAGTATGTCCTTTCCTTTGGCATGCATAACAGCCCAAACAACTTGCCGGATTATATGACCAATATCAAAATCTATGTAATTAAACAAACAAATATTTGAAGTATTTACTGAGATTAATTAAGGACTCAAATTGCTATATACAGTGGCTGCAGCAGAAACAAACAGCATTCTGACAATTCCTCGTAGACCCGTATTCTTCGTATGAAAGACCACAACCAATAAAACACCAGATTTTCAGCCGGTATTCAGACTGTTTTGATTACAAATTGTTTGCATTCAACTCGTGGCAGCTTTAGCGTTTTTCTCGTTTGCAAAGTTTTCAACTATCATTCGTTCATTTGTTCATTCATTCGACCGTTCATACGTTAGATTCTTTTTTTATTGGCATGGCGATTGAAAGTTGCCATCTTTTTGTGATATCGTTGGTATATGCGTCTATTTCTAACACTGGTTTTGTTTAAGTGTTAGAGTGACGTAAGTATTCACAGACGTTAGTCTTTAAACTAATTTACTATTTATTCTGGTAATAGAAGCTATTTAAGTATATAGAAGATACTTAAATCAGTTTGTCACGCTTACAATTCTATAGGCTACTAGGAGGAGGCAAATCTCAAGAAAAGGCTTGTTTTAAATTGAACTAATGAAGGATTGCCATAAAAAAAATCTCGAATTTTGTTAAGGTAACTATATACCTATCATCAAAGAAGTCGTGAATACGAATCTCAGTATCACACAGAATCACATCAATCCACATCAGCAACTAGACTGCAAGCTCAAACTTCAAACCACAACTCACAATGCCGCCGCGAACTAAGCCGCGATTACGTTGTTATTAGTTTCTTTGCCGCTATACCGCAGCTGGGATTAGCAGCGGATATTAATGTACGGTATAACGTACTCGTAAGTAGTCAGCGTTTGCTAGTAAAATAATAACTAATGCTACACACTCATAGACGCAAATTAAAATTCCCTAAGTCGTGTCGGTAAAGATATACCTACCTATGACAGAAGCACCTACAGTTTATACTGATTTAAATTACTGCCTTTCTGGGAATCAAACCTAGGACCTTTGAAAGAAGTTCCGCATGATATCTATTGCACCATATAGGTCGTCAAGTCGTCATACTCATACACAACAATATCTAATATTATTAGATTTTAAAAATAAAAATTCGATTTTCATGTCACCTTTTGCCTACGTGTAAGCTGTGGTACGAATATAATTACGTATAAAAATTAAAATAATAAAGTAATTTACTGAGATTGACTTCTGAAAGGAATGTAATCAATTGTTGAAATGCTAATTCCCTGTGGGCGACGCTCATAGCACTGGGAATTCCTTCAGACAAATATCCGATGAAGATTGTTGGGAATTAACTGCAGATTGTCGTTCTAAATACCGGCCTCCCAGCTATCTCATACATTGGAGGCAATTAACATTCCAAAATATACAAAGAAAGATTATCTCCGAGCTAAAATTAAAGGAATTTTGGACGCCATGTTGCTTTGAAAGGGTTTTTAAGGGCTTCAACCCTTTGTCTGACTTTTACCGATTCGGTTTGGAGTATATTTCGCCACGATATACTACTACGGATTATTGAAGTTAGTATTAGTTGGCAATCCAACTGTCGACAATTTTATGGTGTCTAAATACCTTCGATATACCTTAACAACCAATGTATAAAACAACCACACTAGCTATCAATCATCCACTTACTAACTGCAGTTGCTTTTAGTTATAATAAAGCAACACTTTTAGCCCATGAATATGGAGAAATGGGACCACTTTTCACCAAACATAATAAGGAGGGCGAAACATTCGAACGTTTTTATTTTTATCTCTGTTAAGTCACCTTTCCGTGATCTTTATAGACTAAAAACAAAAACATAAAAGTGTATTAACAAACACAAAAAAAATTTTTTTGCAAGTCACAAAAGGTTATAAAATATGCACTATACACAAGACTGTCATGTGGTTAAAGTCGGAAATTCCGCACGAATTTCGCTAGAGGATGCTCAAGGTAGGAATTCCATTCCTGGGGAAATATCCAATGAAGCGATTTAGGGGCTAACTGCAAGTGGCTATAGATTATCAATTACGTCACTCCGAATGCCAAACCCTGTTATACGGTACAGTGAATCTGCATTAAGTATAAAGGTGGTTGCACACGTTCCCACAAGCTTGATAAGGACTGTGTTAGTTCGAACAAAATGTTGTTTAAATAACTGTGTTCGTAAGAACTGCTTAAGACGTAAAATTTTTAGGTTAGATTTACAAGTGAACTTAGTAGATAGTTTTGTTGTCAATGTCTTCCAAGACGCAAATAGAAGTAGGTATTCAAATGTCGTCTAAGTTCGTTAAATTAACTATTAGTTCTTAAGACGAAATAGATCATTTGAATATGAACTTTAAATAAGTGATAGTTGTCCAATATGATGAGAATTTATTACACATATAAATTTTTTAGTAAGGCATTTGAATTAGAATGAAAGACAATATTCTTCTAGGTTTTTAAAGTTAATAATTATTCACGACTAACGTGAATTCTACGTTAAAAACTTTCGAGTAAATAACATGAACATTGACAATATTGGCCTTATTACAGTGCCCCAAGGAAATAAGGCCAACGATACTGAGACAACATTTTGGCCCCAAGCCAGGGGACATCAACAAGTAACGTCAGACTTTTTATTGGTTTCAACCCATTAACGTCCTATTGGTTGCGGGTATTTCCTTGTAATTGGATGCTGGAATGGACGTTTTATTTTTAAAAGTAGGTACACATAAAAAAATAGGTATAGCTGCGTCATGGACACGGCTGTGTGTTATACGCGAATATGTCTATGTTTTTTATTAATAAAACATTTTTATTTTTGTATTTACGTCGTAAAATAAACACGAAATAGCGGCGCTTCCCTCTCCACCGAATGCAATTTTTCAATATTCTCGCTTATTGCAATTTACTTTTTGATCCATTAGCTATCCAGTGGTATAATTTAATTTTGGATGTAGACAATAGATTCGAAACTATAACACCAAACTGTATCCCCCGATTTTGATATCATGAGATTTTAGGATTACCCCCGTATAAGCTTTAACGAGGTATTCACGTCAAAAAGTAACAAAATATATTCTGCAGTATTCTTAAGCTATGATAAAACTTTTGTGATCTTTCAACATTGAATTAACGTCGTTATTTTGCACGTATATTGCAGTGTAGGTACTATATTTTAAGCCTGTTTTAGTTTAGTGCAACCATAAATCTATTAGGCGGGGACTTCACCGGAAGGTATCTCAAGCTGCTATTTGTACCTGCAAGGTATTAAATTGCAAGCTATTTGCTTGCAGGTGTAAATTAAACTTTATAGTAGCCGGTTAGCTTAATGGGAAGACAAGGAGATTAAATTATTCCTTCTTGCTTTACAACCAGCTTTTGATACAAAAAGTCATGGATATTTGTGTTCTAGGATTAGGATAAAAAAGTATTCTAGATCGCGCCCCATTGTATTGATTACTATTATGCTAAGTTTCTTCAAATCTATTCAGTGATTTTTGCTTGATACCTTTGAAGTATCTCGACATCAGCACTACCTACCTGGTCCAATTGTTATTGTAAAACATACTTAGTTCCTATTGAATACACCACAAAGTGCCAATAAACAAACTTTTTTTATAGGCCAAACAAACTTTTTAAATTAGAAATGAGTGCCGTGGTATTTGAAACCGGGAACTCCCGTTCGTGAGTCCAACGTTCAAACCACTAAGCTATCACTGTTTTGATAAAAGTAGGTACATAGTTAACACTAATATAACTTGTTAATTTATTTTAATGTTTAGTGGCACATAAGATATGCAAGTGTCGGTTGGGAGTTGCTAATTAACCCAGTTCCGCCATCTTATGAGCTCGCAAAGTACTGCGTGGTCGTATTAGGTATTTAAGGTTATTTAAGTTAAAGGAGATTTGGAAAGAGATGTTAAGGAAACTGTAATAGGTTAAAATAATTCTACCGGTATACATAAATGTATCTACTGTTCAAATATTGACCATAATTGCTAAATATTTGAGTAAGGATGTAACTTAATTACTTATTTATTTACTTTGTTTATTTTTAAAATATATTTTTTGTATGAAATTGTCTAACAAAATATGTAGTTACTATAATAGGTACTATCCCAGTATCTATATCTAAATTACAACAAGATGTTTTTCGGATATCATTTTAAGAAGAATTTAGTCACGTACAAGTTTGTGATTTAGTATATTTTTAGTTTTTATGAAGAAGAAGTAGGTACCTACCTGCTAAATCTAAAATATTATGCGTTATTTGTTCTAAATAAATTTAATTTAACAATATATCGAAACTCACACAGTCTCAGCTTTCCTGGTAATGTTGTTATCCTACACGTTACCTAGATGGCGCTGACCATTGGTTTCTTGCCTAATAACATAGATGGCGCTCTAACGTATTTTGTAATACTCATCTTATCAATCCATACCCAAACATTAATAAGTTATCAAAACATAAGGGGCGGTCCATTAATCATGACGTGATGTTTTTTTGGCGTTTTTTGAGCAAAAATAGGTTAGTTGGTTTCTTATTCCAGCTTAGTGGGTATATTAAATGGGAAGTAAATACGCAGAACGCAGTAAACTCCGCTCTCTCCTAATATAATATCGTTTAATGGCTGAGAATAATATATGAGAATTGTTTGGAGTTGTTCGGCGAACACAACAGGAAAGTTTCCCCAACTCCATAATTATTTGATCATTTAGTTACATTGTCAATACAGGTCATAGCTTTACGATTTTATTTTTGTTTGAAGACTGATTCAAAGAAGATACGTAAGAAAGTTTTTATTCAATAATTAAAATTATTTTTTCCTATAGGTGTCGCCAGCGCGACTTTTTCGCGATAAAAAGTATCCTATATCCTTTCCCAAGTTCAGTTCTATCTTCAAACCAAATTTCATCAAAATCGGTTGAGTGGATTAGGCGTGAAAGTGTAGCAGACACTCAGATAGAGTTACCTTCGCATTTATAATATTAGTAGGGATGTAGATACCTAACATATTCGTAGCAGTGTTAGTTACACAAAGGCGGAACTCAAATGTCGGAAAAGGGGTTACGTATACGTATCCACCGGTGCATTTGACGTGGCAACATGAAAATTGTATTAAATGTGCTGAAATTATATCCGACGGTTCTCGCTCTAGTTTTACTCTCCCAGAAAATGCCAGAGGAAAATGGAATCATACGTACAATCGAACGAATTCGCGGTATTCGATCACGGATTTTATTTGCAAGAGTATGTTATAGAATCTGTGTATTTCACACCATGGTTGAAGTATAAAATTAAAGGTTGAAAGCACCTAAACTGTATCTAAACGTCTATAAAACTATAATAGATACAGTAGAAATGAATAATCAGATTAATTGAAGCATTCAGATGACCGAAAATCCGGATAATCTAATGTACGAAAAAAAGCGTGGTTTGTGTAGCAGTACATAATGTTACGTAATTTATTGACATACTTGGCCAGCGTTGTGGACTATGGTTTGTACCCTTCACATTCTTAGAAGCGTGGGCCCAGCAGTGGGTTAGATATGAGGTGTGATGAATTTAATATGTCGCCGTTGCTAGTCCGGATAATCGCGAAGCAAAACATATTTTACATGGCCTTAGGCTACCTATTTAGTTACCTAGATTATTCCAGAAACTACGTAACAATATCTAAGTTGAATAAGTCACGTTCACACTCCATCAAGGCCACCGTGACTATGAAACTGCATTTCAAACAATTTGCATACGTTGCATCGTAAGATCTAATGGGCAAATACTTGAATTTCAGCGCAACTTGCAAATGGCTTCCCTCGTCATATGACGAAGAAAATGGAGGTAATTTTGCAGATTTCATCTTATTTTCCACGATCAGCGGTGGAAAATAGTTTTATGGCCGATATCAAAAGTAATGAAAATAATAAAAGTAGATAACATAATATTTATTATTATTTACCCAAAAATATTTTTCAGTTGCCTATATTCAAAACAATAAAGAATGAATTTTTGCGTGTATCGTTATTGTTATATTAAATTTTTTACGCCCACAGTCTATTATTTTTTGGGAATATTTGATTATGTTCCCAGCTGGTATCGATAAACAATCCATTAGAGATTATACAAACCAATAGTCAAAGTTTTAAAATACCGTCATGGAAAAGTTGTTCAAAATGATAAGCAGGTAACACGAAAATTTAAATTCTAGGAATTACTTATGTAATGTTATGAATCAATCGAACTTTTACGAATGCAATTTCCGACTAATAATCGTATTCTTCTAAATAATACAGTAGATAAATAACACTTATAATTATGACTAGTATCAAAACAAAGCAGGCTGCATCTTTAGAACCTAGATCTAAACGAATGTCTTCCTATTCACCTGCTCTAAAAGCAATCTTAGCTATTTCCGATGAAGGGAGATTAATTATGCAATTCCTAGGATAGTCTTAAGATTTCTCGAGATAACGCGATGGGAATTTTCCAGGCAATTCCATTGACCTATATTGCAGAATCAATTCCTGATCGAACTATTTTTCACCTCTATTCATACGAAATGTAGGTTAGTCTCTAATGAAATCCTGATCTTTTCCAAGTTCAAACTCTTTATTTTCCTCAAATACACATTACAGTTAAGATAGATAATAAATGTGAGTATTTAACTATTACTGGCATGCAAAGTAAATTATAAATTATATTTTGTGACTTAATTACCTAAGGCAATTTATACTAGGTATGTATAATTAAATTTTATAATCTTTGCAGTTGTCACACATTACAACAAAATATTTAATGAATGTCAAGTATATGTATAATTAAAATGTAAGTATATAATATTTTTTTGTGTATAATATTTAGTTATAAGTATAATTTAGGCCCTTTTTATTATTATGTTTAATATTTAGTTTAATTTATTATCTTATTCATTTAATTGTTTAAGTAAAATTCTATTTTATTACTTTATTGCATACAAAGTTAAATAAAAATACAAGGCAATGGTCGCTGACATAATCAATAAGGTAAGTTACAATTTTCTAGGGTGAATAAGTTGACATAAAACCTATAATTTGGGTTTCAAAAACAACAATGTCATGGTTGCCTTACTGAATCCTTATCCGTTGTAAAATGTTCAAAGTTTCAAGTCCATTACCTTTCTCCCTATCCAGTTAATCCAAGCATTATCCAATAGCCGATATCAGCTCGTAGTAGCGTTGGATTAGGTTTATTGAGGTTACGTTTTAAATGACAACGCAAGGCAAAGTGGTTACCCCTTTCTGATGTTGGGGTCTTGAGTTTGATTCCTAGCAAGGCAGTTTATTGCTGCTCCTCTCCTATTCATCTTAGCGTGATATTATACAATCTGTAGCCTTCCTCGATAAATAGACTATCTTACACTACAAGAATTTTTCAAATCGGTCCAGTAGTTCCTGAGATAAGCGCGTTTAAACAAACAAATTCTTCAGGAGTATATTATTAGTAAAGAAGTACAAATAATAAATAATAGCATAGAAGTATAGATAATAAAAAAGTAACTAACCAATACTCCCAACTTAATTTTTGGTTAAAACTTCTACGTAATTTAAATTCCATTGTTGACTAGACGGACCCAAGACCTTAAATTACATTTGGGCAAAATAAACAAATGACCTAAAAACTTTTCACGTTTTATAATACGTATTGGGTAATTGTTATATTGTTAACTATTTAAATATTTTAATTGGGATAGTGGCATTATTTTTCAATAATTAATTTTACAAAAACTATGATACCGTTTGATTGATTCTTAATAAAATAATAGAAATAGGTGAATATTTTTAGCTTTATATTTTTAAATTGCAGTCAAAAGTACAGTTGACAACACAGATTCATCAAACTCAAAAACGAAATTACGACTGATAACTTTCAAACCGAAAATTCAATTCTGCAAAACATCAATCTTAGTTTGATTAAGACTGGACTTAATTACTTAAACAAAATGCAGTTTTAATCTAGAGGAAAAAAAGGATAAAATATCTCTATTCTAATTAAACCTAAGATGATCTGGATCTTTATTTGTTTGAACAACTGAAGAACTAAGATATGAGTAAAATTCGTAAATTTTTTTTGGTAGGTACCTACATCATTCTTCTTTAAGCCAGCAAGCTAGCGTAATATCGCGTATCTCTTTAACTCGGACCTACAGAAGTGTTATAAAACCAGCCACAAGTTTTCACGTCCGATGATTGGTTCTGAGAACTTGAAGCATTCTCGAGGGTTTGAAAAGGTTGAGTCTCGTTAATGAGCTTTAAGGGCAAAAAGTTCAACGGTAAGTGGTTCGAGGAGGCTCTTACTTTGCTGAAAGTGAACAGTCTATTGTGGAAACCGCAGTGTACACAGGTATAGGTAGTTTGTACAAAATTCGGTAAAGACACCTACGTCAAAAATTTTCGTGTTTTATTCTCTCTATTTGATCTTATTGAAGGAGAATACAACTTAAAAATTGAGAGCTAAATAATATACTTGTATTATTTAACGCATAAATATTGTGACTGAAGAAGATTAGTACGAGATTTCTTTCAAACTCTGATTTTGTTTAAGAGTTTAAGAGCGAAGTGAAAATAATTTCGTTACATCTTGAAATCCCAGTGTTTAATAAACGAAGTAGTATTTACAGATATTTCGTAAAACAAATGTATAAAATATTAGAAAACTGCAGACATTGTTCTGCCCCATTTTTATCTACATTTTCACGTCACGTACCTATATTTCATATGCCTTTGATAAATAATCTTAAGTATTGGACAACTTTTTCTATGACGTCATTTCAATAACAAACAGTTTGGCTAGTCCCATGTCTCAACAACAATCCTAAACCATACTCGATCCCTCTTAAAATCTTTTATGTCTCGCTAAGTAAGGCTCAGTATTTTGTATAATGGTTACCGTATAAAATACACTAGTACAACATGATTAAATTGAATAAATCCATGTCCATCGCAGCTGGGGCGATTCTATCTAAAAGAAAATAAACAAAAGTAAATAAAACAGAGAGCTACAGAGAAGTACTAGCGAACAAACTAGCAGAAACATCAATGAAACGGCCGCTCAAAGCGTTGGATCAAACTTTGTCCAGTGGGAATAAAACAGGGTCGCCACAAATAACAATGAACATGTTCGTAGTAGTAGAAAGTATATTCACGCAATAGTGGGAACGTGGGTGATTTTATTTTGATAGTTAAAAGCATCAAAAGATGTCGAATTTAATTTATAAATTGTGATTAGACATCTCAGATGGTGACTAGGAGAATGAGTTAACTGTTAAAAAATATCTTGTTCACAAAGAGTGAGTTTTTTGAAATTGTTATATTGGCACCAGTTTCACATTTAAGTTTTTTAGTAAATACCTTGAATCAAAGTTAACATCAAAATTAAGTAAGGCCTAGCAGGATTTTGTTCGTTTGTTTCAACGCGCTAATCTCAGGCACTACTAGACCTATTTGAAAAAATCTTTTAGTGTAAGACAGTCCATTTATCGAGGAAGGCTATAGGCTAATTAATATCACGCTAAGATTAATAGGAGAGGAGCAGCAATAGAAATAATGCGAAAACGGGAAAACTACGCGGGCGGAGCCGCGGCCGATTGCTGCAGTAAATAAATAACTGTCATTAGTTCTCCCGACTCAATCCAGTAACCGGCTAAGATGTCGACGATAAATCAATTCGCAGAACAAAATTACCAGTTACCATGCAGCTGCAACAGTTGTTACAGCAAGACCGCGTTGGCGACACGCCAATATATATCAAACTTAGCTTTATTCCACTTAAAGCCATCGAGGATTAATTGAGAAGTTCGACGCGTTCACAACTTGCTTCGGATCCAAGTGGAAAGTACCATCGCTCTAGCGCTAGAGTAATGGATCTTGTTTAAAATTAACTTTGTTTATTGTGATTTAAGTTAAAAGAACGACGATAATGTAATGGGAATTGGTACCTACCTATTTATTTCGTTTATGGCACAACACTTGACACAAACGACATTTTTGACTCTGTTTTACTTTGACTTAAACCAACCGTGGAGCTTAAGATTAGACGTGCAATAGGTAGCCAAGCAGCGGCAGCCGAAATATTTGAGGAACTTGTGGCTGCATATGTGCGCGGGCTTCCATACAACGTCATAATGTGCGTCTGGCTGCCACAGCCTGGCTGCCTAGTGCGGGAGTAGTCTAAAAAGCGGAACGAACAAGACAAGAAGTGGAAATATCGGCATTAAATATAACGATTTAGAGTCCATTTACGAAGTCCTACACTATGTCACCTCTAACACCCTGATTTATTTACTACTTTACTAAACTTACGACTTTATTTAATAGATTAGCTTGTCGTTTTACTATTTGTAGACTACATCTTTATTTATCAAGTGGAAACTGTATTGTAGTGTAAAACAGTGTTTTATTTCCCATTCTTATTTAGCTTCTTTGTATCAAAAACATCGAAAAATACAAAACGTAATGGACGTTTCATGGGAACCTTATTTCGTAAACGGACTCAGAAAAGGGTTATCCATTAACTGTTTTCAAAAGCACCCTTTTCATGTAATTTAATAATAAGAATAAAGTGGTTCCATAGTAACGGTTTCACGTGGGAAAAGATTCGAGAAAAAATGTTACTAGACGACATAACAAGGGTAGCGAAAAGAATTTTTATTCGACACTTCTAAATACGGGTTTGTTACATTCGTTTACGCCTGATATAAATGGTAAGGGATCAAGATACTACTAGCAGCGAAATTTCCTCCTTCTTCAGTAAAGAGAAGAGTCCTGAGACTTTTGCAAGATTTCGGAGTACTTTAGGACCTTTAAAAAGTCATCGAAAGTAAGGAATAGTTTGTAATTAACATACAAATCATAGGTCCTTTCCCTCAGTACCTACTTCTAAAGAATCTTTCCCTAAAAGCGCAAGTACCAAACATGACCAATAATTTTCCAGATCACGCAATACATGTACTCGACATGCAACTTTCCACTCGGATCTCAAGTTGCTGAAGTTGTGAACGTGTCAAACTTCTCAATTAATTCTAAACAACGTCTCGGGTGAACTGAAGCCAAGTTGGCGAGATGCCAGACTGGAACCAAGTGCAGCAACTGTCTCTGCCTTTACAGTATGGTTTTATAGCCCAATTTGGTTTATGTCTTGAATGTAGGTGCATCAAATCGTTAAGCTAGCTCTCCACCACATAAGGGTAATGAGCGGGAAATGACTGAGCGGAACGGACTTTGAAATAGGACTTCCTTAGTTCTCTTTCTTTGGTAAAATAAGAATCTATCTTAATCATTTCAACAGTAAACAAACTTCTGGCCTTAATTAAGCCTGCTGATGAAATAACTTTGCCTCTATGACGCTTCCTTGAAATTGAAATAGCCCTTTAATTTCTCAACTCAAAATTAAATCTTATCACATTACTTTTAGAACTAACCTTCTGTTCCACCTTTGTGAAGTAATTTCCAATAAATTCAACATGTTTCCAAGCCCCTTTGAGAGGTATTGATTGCGACACGTGTTGCCTTGAAATCCATTCAAGGATTTACGGATGTGAATTCTTCTTTGTATTTGTGAAATGAAGTATGGATAGATTAATGATCGGTAAATGTAGTCAGTGTGTATACAAAGTAATTTAGGGTGTTTATTACGTCGTCTGTATCTACATATTTATTTCTAGTGGACCCACTCTCGCTTCGCTTCGGTAAACCTATGCCGAAACGGAGGCAAAAAGTAGAATAAGGCAAAGTATGCAATAAGTAAAAAGCGGCTATTTTATTATACAAACAGACACTTCAATTTTATTAAGTTGTATAGATGTTATATTTTATAGCCTTGTAGTTTCCGGTTGCGGTATTTTTAAGTGTAGAAACAACAAAATGAGTCTTAGGAGAAAATAATATGTCCTATAAAAAATATTTGAATAAAATAACTTCGTTGTACGTAATCATTTTGGCATGACGTTGACAGTCAGTTGACACTGACATTGAAGTCTATAGTCCTTGTTGGACAAGAGAATGGTCGAATTTAGACCGATCACCGGGACTTTTAATCCACATTAAAATACAGCGTATAAAAAGGTAATATCTAAAAATCACCGACAAGTCTCTATTTTATGGTCTTGTTTACTCTCTTTTTAATTCAGGGCCGGCTCTAACTCACGGCAAAACTCCGTATTAACGTTAAATTCCGACTGTTTTCAACTGATACTGGAAATACGGCGGGATTACGAATTGAAAATATTAATTTTGTTTGTTAGTCTTTTTTGGTGAAAAAATGCAGTAGGGTATGGCTGCTTGACGTTGTAGACACAGGTGTGACGCAATATTGTTATCCCTACTAATATTATAAATGCGAAAGTAACTCTGTCTTTTTGTCTGCTACGCTTTCACGCCTAATCCATTGAACTGATTTTGATGAAATTCGGTATGAAAATAGAACTGAACTTGGAAAAGGACGTAGGATACTTTTTATCGCGAAGAAGCCAAACTAGTACAACTTGGTGGAAAGTGTCATAATGTGAAAAAAATGCGACTTTATATTAACGATATCTGTCGCTAATTACAGATTAGTCGTTGTGAAGTCGGCGATACTGGAGAACTATACAATTTTGACCACAGTTAAATTTGATCGTAAGATATTGACTGCGTAAATACAAATTGCGTGTTACAGCGTTTTTCCTCGACGTTGTGTCGTGTCGCAATTCTGCGTGTGTCGCCGTGTCGCACGTGTGAACATTTATGATTACTATGTGGTGGTTTGAATCATGTGCTATGCCCACACTCCCGCAGGTTACAGATAGAACTTGTTGACTTTGGAACACCGCCAAGTAAGGATGCGGTATGAGATATGGCCAGCAACTATCACTGCGACATGATATTCAAGATTTACTTTTGAATAATGATATGGTAAGATTCTACTTCTCTAGCTGTGGTTACTTGTAAAACCGGAGTTTTTTTACATTATTTTGGTTAAAATAATATTTTATTAGCACCTGGCTAGAAAAAACATTATGTAATTTGTTTTTTAGCGTAGTGTGGTGTTAACAAAAAAAGATCAAATAGCGTTTTTTAATTTAATCCTTTCTTGTTGTTATGATTATATGGCAGTAAAGTCAAGGATCGTTAATGATCTCCGAGTAAAGTGAATTAAAATACTGCGTGTAAAATTTATTTAACATTAATACTTATTTACATTTCAAAACATTTTTGAAAAAGTTTGGACATATTCAAGTTTTAGAAGATATTTAAATAGTTTATACAGGTTGAAAATCCAGTCCATTAACGAATAATGATTTGAAAAATATGCAATAATAACCGTAAAAATAAAAATACTTTTTTTGCTATCAAAATTTTTCTTCCACAACAGAAACCGATGTGTTACTTTTTAAGCATAATATTAACATTGTCTTTCGTCATATTTCGCGCTTTATATCCACATGGCCAAACTTGTTGACACTGGCAGACCGCCAATGTGGAGGTGGCATAAAATTTCATGTAGACTTTACTATTTATGTATGAAAATCAGCAGAATTTGAATTTATTAAAATACATTAGTAGACGTAGTTTTGTTGCTTAGTGATAAAGCTGTTCATGTATTATGTAACGCAATTTGGGGGGAGGGGGGTCTGGTAAAATGTTACGATGCGTTACACAAGTTTCCGAGCGTTATGTAACTTTGTTTCTTATTACTTAAATTACTAGGGAATATAATTCTTCTAACTCGGCAATAGGCAATATTTTTAGATAAAAATGGTCATTTGTGTGTTACGTAACGTTTAGGAAGGGGGAGGGGAGGTACAGAAATATGTAACGGCGCGTTATATTGGGGGGGACCAAAAATATTCATGCGTTACGTAATATTTTAACGCTCTCAAATATGGATTTATAATTTTTTTACTTTCTTTTTGTATGTATGAAGGTATTTAATCCTTCCAGGTGATTTATATCATTATCTTAGTAGTAACTATTCATTTAATTGCCCAACAATGAGGGTGTGGACTACAAATGGAAGGAACTTTTCACACACCATTGATACGAGTAGCACTCACTATACACAAGGATAAAATATATTTTCCAGTAACTGCGCTTATAAATAAATTTCAGTGAAGTCGGCCATTACAACGAACGTGTAAATAACATTTATGGTACTTGTGACACCCCTGTCATATCAAATGTTAGGGTTGTCACTTAACAAAGCGATGTGTTCAAATATATAGGAGTACCTACTCGTACATATTTTTTTATTGCAAAAAAGTTTTTTGAGCTTTCATAAAGGTCGGCAAAGATTATAATAAATTACTTTCAATGCCGCCAAAGTACGTTATGCCTACTATACTGTAGTGTATTTATGATATGAATTAAGTTATAAATCATAACATAAGGTATTATATATAATGTAACTATACTACTATAACTTAACTTAAAGATACAAAATCTTTCAGAAAAGACGCATTGGTTTTTAACTGTTTGCAATAAATATTTTATTCCGAAATGTTACCTTTTTAATTTAACAACTTTTGACAACCCTATAGATGTTTTCATAGAGATCTTACGTTATGCTCGTAATCCGTCTTTATGGGTTCTGACATGGAAGAAATGTGGCGACACAGTGATTTAGGGTTGTTTGTCGATGTCTTCGTGTTTATACCAACATATTTAATGACATTATTTTATTACTATAGTTATTAGGACATTAATATTGCTATAGATTATATTATTTTAATGCATTTAATCTGATATCTATTATGGGGCAGCTTGGTGTAAGTTTTATTATCTCCTCTGTTATGAATCTTGTCAATCGTCCCCTATTCTGTATTAAATTGTTATAGTCATAATTTTAAGCATTGTCTAAAGTTTTTAATAACAATCCAAATACGCTTAAGAAAACGCACACAAGGAAATTGTTAAAGTAAAGTGTAGTAAAGTAAAAGTACAGTAAAGTGAAGTGTAGTGAAGTAAATTGCTATCAGTTCTGTTTGCAGTGACTTTTCCACGTATATTGTAGTGTGCGTTACTCCACCGGATAAATAAAGGTCTTAACTATTACCGGCCTTTTACTCCTATCCCCAACCCACTTTCGTGACAACGTATATTGTAAGCTCAGATACCTACATAAAATGTCCAAATACTCTTTGGGAACTACAATTAGGATAAAATATGCTTCTAGAACAATCTGTTGGCGAAAACACAACTTAATCGGGCGAGTACTTAGTTAAGGCGTAAAAAGATAACAAAAAGAGTTACCTACTATTTCTTTATAAAATTAGTAAGGAAGTTGCTTGCAAATGTTGTCAATAGTACCCACCCACAAATATAGGCAGTGATAGCCTAGTGAGAGAAGACCCGAGCCCAGCAGTGGGACAGCATGATGATAGCACCTACAACATAGGGACATAACGATATTTCTAGTGACTTTATGAGTGTACAGCGTTATAAAAAATACTAAAAACAGAAACCTCGACAACACTACGAAATTATTTAAAACATCAAAATCCGTCCACAAATCGAACAAAGCCTTCACGCTGTTGACGTCATCACTAACCTAACCACGTCATATTATAAAAAATCTTTTATTCTGAATAAAATACAGAGTCACGTCATTTCACCGAGTACTATGGTCGGCTCTACTCCGAATAAGAGATAAAACACGACCGCCTGGAACGTTCCATCGTTAAAAATTTACCTGCTGTTAGTGCGCAGAGCACCAAAGTGGTGTAAATAATATTTATGCTGTAATATACAAGTAATTTTAATCGCTTTCTATTTTGGGCCAAAAAATGTATAGGTAGTCTTAGTCTTTAGAACAAAAAATGAAGTCATTTTTTTTCTTTTTTTTACGTTTTGACGTATGTCACTAAGAGCGGCTTGTCGAGCTGTGTACCGGGAAACGTTATCATTTGATAAATACATTTTG
>LGAG01000268.1:100692-120385 GCA_001278395.1 Lerema accius | reverse complement strand
TGAAAATACAGAATTGTTCGGTAACCCTTTTAACCTGTTAACCCTTTTGACAGGGGGTTAATAACCGATAGATTTCGATTATTAACCTAACCGAAAAGAACTCTGCTAAGAGCGGCTTGTCGAGCTGTGTACCGGGAAACGTTATCATTTGATAAATACATTATGTTTTTTTGTAGACGACACGTTTAAACTATTAAAAAAAACATTTTTGGTAGTCGAAGCCACAGACGATAGAAGAGTACAGACATTAAATTATGGTTGTTTCTACACCGGAAATTTATTTAAAAAAAAACAGAACTCACGATTATTATCAAAAATATTGAACGAGTTTTCCTTAAAAATATTACAGATTTTACCAAGATATTTAAACTTGATTATGATCACAATCTGCTGCAAATTTAATAATGTATACGAAACGCTAATCAAATTAGCGTTAATTGGATTTAGAAATTAATTTTGCAAGAGTTTTGAGAATTTCAGCAATATTACTTATTGAGTCTTTCTAAGAAAATTGTTATAAAAATTTGATTTAAAATTCTTAAGCTTAATATATATTATGTACATTTTTGTATCTTATAATCAATTTTATAACTAATAGTCAGCCAGCAGACAGCTATTGTTAATGATAATAATTATTGTATTTATTTTCTGTAATTTACATAAATAGTATGGATTGTTGTTACCAGAAATAAATAAACAAATATTAAAATTAAAAAATAATAGCCAGCAGGCATTCCACTTACTAATGTTAATAGTCGCAAGGCAGACTATCATTCGTAATGATAATAGTAAGGATGTATACTATTAATTGTTAATGATATTAATAGTCAGAAAGCATTCCACTTGAACCTAAAGTTATAATTGTTTGAAGTTTGTAACTGTTTGAAACTTAAGAGGCATTACCAAAGACATTTGTAGGTCAAAGAAAAAGCAGTGAAGCTTTTATTTAGATGATCCTTGGTCATTTTGAGCCTACGAATATCTTTTAGCAGCGACAATATACACTTTTTAGTTGGTTATTTGGTATATTTTTTCTTATATTTACAAAATAAATGTTCAGTTCATAAAACGTCTAGGTTGACTCAGAGATGACATGAATGAATGGTTCATTAAAAATAAATAAGGTAATGACTATCTCATTTCTTCTCCAGATTCGGTAGCGAAATAATTAATGGAAATGATATTCATTATCTGAGCTGAAAAGGATACAGTATTTTTTGTGACAATATGAAGGACAAAAAATAGACAAGAATTATTTTGTAAGAATACTTACAGTGACTGCGACAGGTATTTGGAGAGGCCAAGCTTCGTTATCTTGCTGCCTTTGATCCCCTCATTAACAATGTTGGTCACAGTAAGAAAGTTCTTCGTCATAGTCGACTCCTGGGACACTGGCGTTACAGAAAAACCACAAAAATTTACTTTAAAAAATTTAAAACAACCCAAAAAAACAACACCCCGTACCTAACTACCGAACACTACGCCCTGTATCTACGAACCACAAAATTAGAGCACTTACTCTTTTTTCGAATGGGAACACAACATCGAATTTAAATTTGGAATCGAATTCAAAATTGGAACCGATTTTTTCGCAACAGATAACGCGCTTACAATTTTATAACAGATAACAAATAATTTTAAGGTCACTGTATTCTCTCTCTTCGCGAGGTATCACAGATTATGTCGATGTTTTTTTTCTATTCAACATGAATGTAAAGTACGCCAAAACTCGGGATTCAGTCCCTTGATAAACCTGAAAGAGACATTTTGTTAATTAAAAACTGTTTTTTCTTCTACAAAATAATAATATTTGTCCAATAAATGTCAATGCCTTGAAACTTCATGAGAATTTTTTTGCCCTATTTTTTTTTAATTCACGAACTTTTTTTCCGCCAATGTCAAGTTTCAAACGGGATAGTTACATAACGTAACAGCGCAATTATTTTTTAGGTCAAAACGCGTTATGTCTAAAAGAGTTTTAAATGTAACACACAAATGAAAGAGATCGACGACGTCTTGAAAATAAATGAAATTGGTCACGATAAGTTTCATTTAAATAAAACAATATTATTAGGATTTCTTCATAATACTGAGTCTAGACAAGTCAATTGACCTTTGAGCTCTCGGGCGGTCGGACAATTAACTTAATCGTATAAGAAGAAAACCATGTACACTTTCAGATAAATTGATGTTTTTAGGGTTCTGTAGTATCGTTGAAAATTCCTTAGTTACTCTCCATTCGTAGGTATGTTATGTTCGTATAAAAATATATTTTTGTCAGTCTGTCTTTAATTTCTCTAAGCCAGTTATACTCTATTTTATATTAGCGAACCCTCCTCGCTTCGATTCGGGACCTAAACCACTTAATAAATTACAAACATGACAAACATCTATGTAAATCAGTCCTGTGATTTCCGAGTCTATACTATTACCACCTACACAAGGAAATAAAGCTTCTTACATTAAAAAATACACATACCTTATACGTAACGTTATATCACATACCTTATATATTGTTAATTAAATCGCTTCTCATCCAAGCTTATACGAATGAGACACAAAGCTTCGTAAGCCACCCGTCACAATCACACAGCGGAAATCCATAAATAACATAAAATTTCCGCACAAATAATACCCATTGGCATTTATAAGAGCAGTATGTTTTTCTCATTATCGTTTCACATTCTGTTAATGCTGGCAGCGGCAAAACTGAGCTTCTTATTAAAGGTTCAGTTTCACCACGAGCGAAGAACGAGTAACGAACATTATGATTACAGAAAACACACAAAATTATAAACCATAATTGTAAGCAATAATGTTTTTGATGGCCGTATAACATCATCACAATCGGTCACTTTCATTCTGCTACGCTTAAGGTTTTTCCAAAATTCATTTCACAATGTAATATAATATAGAGAATATAGATTTTTTATGGAAGCTCTTCCTGTTTTGTGGTGAGGAGTAGAAATCATACTCAACCGCTTTTATTAAGACATTAGAAGACCTAGGCGATAGTGATGATTATTATTAAAATGAATTATATAATCACAGACCAAAAAATATATTAACGCAGTCTTCGGAACAAAAAAACGGGGTAGGGAAAAACATAACATTAATAACAAATGATAACGTTTTCCCGGTACATTGCTCGGCAGACCGTGCTCGGTGACATACGTCAGATCGTAAAAAAAAGAAAAAAATTGACTTCACTTTTTTGTTCTGAACACTGAGTCTATTATATTTTTTGGTCTGAGTGTATACCTAATAATGTACAATTGACTTGTTGTTTGTAAACATATCTGTAGCTAAAGAGTACATTTTGGATATCGCCTTATCGCTAACAGTGAGACAGCAACACAACAATACATTTTTAATATCGCTAAGTGGTTTTACCAAGCTTACAGATATACGAGTTTCAGCTAAAATTATACTGTAACACATTCTTATTAAGGGCACACTAAGGGAAGATTATGTGAGAATTATTGTCAGAGAAAGGAATTCTATTTTTTTTTGAGGTGTGACGTAACACGTAATAAGGTTGGCACATAATACTTTATTTGTATTTATTGTTATTGGTATTTACGATTTCTGATCTAATTATGTGGGTCTTTGGTGAAATGAGGCGTTGGTGTCTGCCATATATTTAGGTTAAGAGAAATATAATCCTTTGACTGTATTAGGCACTTTTTCTTTTAAGAATCAGTTTATTTGTTAACCGTTAAGTAGACTATATTTATCTTATTATCAGATGGCTCGATGAACTTAGTATTACTTACAAATGTGTACGATTCATACAGAAAAATTAAGTTGCTGTTATTACTTTACGATAAACTTAGCTGGTTTTTACACGACTTTTTCGGTTTTTTAAACCAAAGACTTATCTGTCGAGAAGGTTTTTAGCTGTATTTAGAAGTAAGGAAAATAATCGACTACAAGATATTCTGCTCTCCTTAAAACAAGTGACAGAGATTTTGTCAACATTGAAACTTAATTTAAAATTTTGGTAAATTTTTTTAATATCTTTCTAAATATCTCATCCTTTTTTTTCAAAGATCATTTAATCTTTATTTAAGATGATTTCATCCCCTCATCTCATTTTCTTTACTAAGAAAATTTTAGTATTTTTCCCAAAGGTCAACTCAAATCAAATCCAATCAAATCAAAAATCATTTATTCATGTAGGTATCAATGATACACTTATGCTCGTTTTTTTTAACCCTCGTTTCGTAAAGGTGCTTTAATATGAAGGAGAAGAAAGGGGAAAGAAGCTCTCATCATGTCATCTCATTTTTTTTTACTCTAACCAAGGTCGCTTAAAACAATAGTTATTCAAAACATTTTCTAATGTTTCTCTACAATAAAAAAATTACACAACTGTTCTGTAAGACGTTCTTTAATTAACTCCGTACTGTGCTTGAGTTTCTTGAGATTTTCTTTATAAACATGAAGTAGGTATTTCTTTGTGATCTAGCATACAAAGGATTTTTTTTTCCTTATGTAAATGTTTGCATTAGCGTCTTACCGGCCATTAATATTTAAGTCACCCGGCATTTTTTCGGAGCCACATTTATAGATTTTAGGCTAAAATATTTTTTTTATTGCATGTCTTTAAATATAAAATACAAATTCGCTCGATAGCGACTCTTAGCTTTGTGCACTTTTCTCCATGTAAACTTTAACTATATCAAATTTTAAACTAGTACGTGTCTTCATTATTAAAAATGTAGAGCAAGTTGAACGCTTATAATGATATAAAGATGATTTGACATATTTTACTACTAATATTTTTTTGTTCTTTTACTTAATATGTTTATTATTACATGGGCCACATAGCCCAGGCATGACACAGCACATTTGTATAAACATATTAACAAAGTTAATGAGGCTCAAACCGTTATGGGTTAGTGGACTATAAAGGAAGGTCTTCATTAATCGGATTGAATGAGAACCCAAAAGGATTAGATGAGCGTGAATGAATAAACAAATGAGTATCAGTCTGTTATTCACTTTTACGAATTTATATTAAAGGTTACTTGTAGTAGGTATATGTAAGCAGTATTTTCACTCAAATGCCTTAGGAGGGGTAATGACATGTTTATCAAGCGTTTGATTTGTGTATGAATGTTCATTTCTTTAGCAGCCGCTACAGCTCAAATGGTTAACTTACTGCCACAAACGAAAAAATATTATAGACTGAGACTTTGAAATAAATAAGTGTAGTAGAAAAAAACATAACGTATTTATCAAATGATAACGTCTCCCGGTATATTGCTCAACATGCCGTACTCTGTGACATACGTCAAATCGTAAAAAAAAAGAAAAAAATTACTAAATTTTTTTGTTCTGAAAACTCAGTCTATATTATTTTTTGGTCTGAGCTTTCAGCATATGAGGTGTCAAAAGATTTGTTTCTGTTGTGAAAGTGACATAGTCTATATTATTTACGGTATATTTTAGCAGTCGCCTTTTTATTTTTATATTATTTTTACTTGCTATCAATACTTGTTCAAGCGCTGTCAAAAAGTTAATAACTAACCTTTTCACACGTATAAAGTACTTCAACACCAATATTGAATCCGTCATCACAAGGTAAACTAATAACCACTAGTATACTATGTTATACGTCGTGTATAGTTGTATACACAAAGTTATTTGACGGTACACAATGAGTTATTGTTCCCGGAACATATTTATGAGGACAGCTTCCCGCGTTGATTTGTGAACTGAGGTTTATTAGTTACGTAACACGTGTATACTATTACCAACAGCCGCGAAAATGTTTACATAATGGTACTATCTAAAGTAAGGTTTCTCAACCTTTTATTTTTTGAGGTTCCCGGACTATAAATATTATTTCCATGCCCCCTTGCGTGGGTAGTTCATGCTGTAACTGTCGAAACTTAAACCGCGATTGACGATGTCGGATTTTGAAACAGTTTATGTGCACCTAAATTATTATTTGTTATTGATGTTTGTTTATTTTTGTTTTTCTTTTTCTCACTACCTCTTTACGCCCCCCATTGGAAGGTGGGCCTTGGTTGGGAAACTCTGATCTAAAGTCTAAATCGGTGAAACTTCTAAATAGATACGAACAATGGCACTCTTAATGTAATACTGACTTAACTCAAAAAGACGATTTTTTGGAAGTCGCAAAAGATTTTGCTATGAGGACTTTTCGTAATTGCTGATGACTAAGGTATAAACTAAATTATTAATTACTTATAAATGTAATTATTTGGAACGTATGACTTAAACGGTAGATGACTGTAATATAAGCCTGTATCTGTACGTAACTGAATTTAGACCTATCTCGTAATAAGTCAGAGTTTAATTAGGCATGCGACATGTTTATTATTAAATTTATTGTCTCTGTGTCATTAGCAATGTAGCTCCTAAATGTATTGATTTTGATACCGGTTTTCTCCATTTCAAAACTAAAGTTTATTTATAGCTCTCGGCATTTTTTTAAATTATTACGTTAATGTTTACTCAAGATAAAATCCCTAATTCGATAATATATGGCAATAGACGATAATCTATTAAACTACTAACAATGAAGCGCCCGAACCTCGATAGTTTAAATTACTTGTAAGAGATTAACCGAGTTAAGTAACGTTGCGGGTTGATACCGAGATAGGTGAACGTTAATACAATTACTTGACCACTTCCGTCCTTCAGAAGCTCAAAGTTTAATCTCTGTTTAAATCTATACTAATCTATACTAATATATAAAGCTGAAGAGTTTCTTTGTTTGTTTGTTTGAACGCGCTAATCTCAGGAACTACTGGACTGATTTGAAAAATTCTTTTAATGTAAGATAGTCCATTTATCGAGGAAAGTTATAGACTATATAACATCACGCTAAGATGAATAGGAGAGAAGCAGCAATAAAAATATTGCGAAAACGGGACAATTACGCGGGTGGAGCCGCGGGCGATTGCTAGTCGTTAGATAAAGCTCGCTATGATAAACCTAAGTCATCTAACAGTATTTATAAGTACTAGAGGACCCGTTATGCGGTCGAAATTCGACCATTACTCATTATGTCAAACAATAGACTTGGTTTTCAATTCGGGCGAGCAGTTCTAATGTCCATTTCTTCTCCATGTAAACTGTTACTATGCCAAATCCTAAAGTCGTACTTAACTAAATTAAAAATGTATTCATAGTTGAACACTTTATATACCTCTGTGAATATCAATTATTTTAGGCAAATTCATGTCAGGATCACCATGGAGAAACGTAGTAGGGCATGCTCTAGGCATCTTTTATTACATTAAAAGGATTTAAGCCAATATACCTACAACTTGTAGGCTACAAGTAGTCTTAAATTTAATCTATTTGAACAAAGCTTACAGAGCTAAAATAAACATTTGAAGAGTGTCAATGTTTTCGGAGCAGTTAGCCAATTCTATCCCTAAATTGGAGCGCTGGTATCGACATCCGATATTTGGGTCAGATGCCTCTTTAGATGCCCACGGAAACGGTAGCGGTGTAGAACATAATTAGCAGTCTACAAATAAAAGGCTATTCATGTATATAGAGCCCATTTTTGCCCATTGGGAATGGATATATTTCGATCGAGAGGTTGTGAGTTAATTCGATTAGTAGGTTCTAGTAAATTTTTGCTGATTATCCAAAACTACTGGGCCGATTTAGATACGGTTTTCTGTGGATAGTACGTGATTTATAGGTGGATTTTTGTTAGTTAAGTGTCATGGTGCTAACTAAGAGGCGCGTCAGTTGCGTTTTGAAATAAACTTTTCCATTTATTTCTAGTCAAGGTGATTTAGCCTGGATTTTCTATAAAGTGTTGATGGTCAGCAAATGTTCCTAATTTTTTGTTCAGTTGATTTACTACGTTAAAACTAATACATTTAAGTTTAAATTCGTTTTGCAGATACCAGGGGAGCTGGAACTAACATTGAAACAGGAATAGAAGAAAAAATAGCTTCGGCACCCGCATGTTGGCGCTGTGAATCGTAGGAACAAAACAATAGCTTCTCAAAGTCTTTACAGCTGATGAATCTACTTACCTAACCTAAACCTCTCAGTTACAGAAACTAACAGTAATTAAACTCATGTATAACACGTAATATAGTAGCTTAGTTGGTAGTGACCGTAGCCTAGTTGGTTGGACCCTGCCTTCGAAGCAAGGTGTCCAGGGTTCGATTTCCGGCAGAATTTATGTGACAGATAAATGTTTATTCTCGGGTCATGGGTGTCAGTGATGTGTTATTTGTGTTGTCCATGCGATCCGCGAGACAGGGAATCCTACTGCGGGGATATGAGTGTGTTAGCGTTTATTTATTTTTAATGCACAGAGACTAACAGTAGTTACCTAAACTCATGGATACACTTTACGCTTACGTTAAGCAGTAAGTGTAAAAAGTGTATAATACTTCTAGGTCCGACAGAGGCCTTAATATAGGGCCGCAGGAGTGGTAAAATGCCACGGGCCCCCGTTCTTAAGAGGCCCCCAGCCCAAAATGCCATATGCTGTTTTTGGCAAAACCATCTGATTTTTTTTAATGTTTAACTAAATTGTAAATTTTTGCTAGGGCCCCATCTAATGAATATGCCACGGGCCTCGGATGGTGTAGTTACGCCACTGAACTCAGTCCTTGTATAAAATTACGCAATGTCTCTTTCACACGGTGTATCATTATCCACGCGGCGGCCGGACGTGAAAGAGCTCGTTAGCGACAGCCATTTTGTTTTTTGGGTCACATCATCACACTGAAAGAGGTTTTATAAGTGTGTATGTGTGTGTGTGAGCATTAATGAACAATAAGTAATGATTATAAAGAGTTTTGAAACGTTTACGGATTAGAATGTTGTTGCAGAGATACGTTTTTGGTCAAGATTTGATTCCAGTTGATTCAAGGGGACAAAATTTTAATATACAAACTCTTATTGTACTCCTAATAATATACCTAGATATTAGTAATGATATCACACACAACCACAGAACAAGGAATGTGTGATTATGTGTGAGTTCTTTCTTACGTGCACACAACATAACTGAATGGAAATGAGTTTCGAAGGGACCTAAGTGCATGATTACTTTTACTGACAAGTTGTGTTTGTTTATGATAAATACTAAAATACTCCTTACGTTATATTTATATCAAAAGCCAAAACATTAAAGCATGTGTACCTCACACCATGGAAACTAATTTAATGACATGCCAAACATTGAAATCCATCGAGTAATTTAGATTATAGTGTACCAAGCAATGGAAATCCTAAATACCCCTTGAAAAAGAGCCTTCTTTCGTAGCCTGATCTAAATTGAACCTTAAGCTTATTCAATAGGGTACATTTCAAAAAAGACAAAATTACGAAACGTGTGTCATAATAAAGATATATCATTAAAGACGAGCAAACCCTTGAATTAATGAGATACGAGTAGGTTCCGTGGAATTTTAATGTGCTTTTTCGCATGTTACTAGAAAAGTGACATCATGAGAACTTTTACATCAAACGACACTAATCACTCTTGATATTAAATATAAGTAATTAGTACAAAGAACATAGCGATAACTTCGTATGCCTAAACGTCTCTTGTCACTATGTTTAACTCAGACCAAAAAGAATATAGACCCAGTCTTCGATACAAAAAGAGGAGTAATTTTTTTACGTTTTGTCAGGTCGTGACGACACTATAAGTCGTATTGTGCGTAGTCGCCACAGTCACTGAGCATGGTCTGCCGTGCAAATGTACCGAAAAAATTATTAACATTGTGGTTTTTTTCGATTACACTTTTTTCTTTCGAAGGTGGAGTCTATATATTTCATGAACTGAGATGTTTACTTACATCATGACACTATATGTCCCACTACTGGGCTCAGGTCTCCTCTCACAGTGTGAGGTACAAGCCATAGTCCACCACGCTGGCCTAGTGTGGATTGTCAGACTTCACATACCTTTGAGAACTTTATGGAGAACTGTCAGGCGGGCGGGTTTGCTCACGATGTTTTCCTTCACCGACGCAAGTGATCAGAAGTTTCTAAAAGGGATTATAACTTTTCGTAAATAGCTGCGTGATGGATTTAAAACATACCATTCTAATAACGCAGTCAGGTATTGACAACGAAACTAGAAGCTTATTTCAAACAGCTGTTTTAACGCATCGTAATATAAAAGTAACAACGTCGTATCTCGTGTCGTAGTCGTTACAAATAAATTGCTTTACCTACGTGAGTGTCAGAAAAAAATGTAATGAAGTTACTTCACTCCCTCTATAAATGAAAAAGCTAACTTCATTATTATTTCAGAACTGAAAGCGTTACACCAAGGACATTTTATGTATTTCTTTCACGTCCCGTATTAAGTCACTGCTTATGATATTATGCTTATTTTATAAAGTACTTATTTTAAGTCACGTGCCGGTAAAGCAGTGGCTTGTAAGTCAGATTTTTATATCGAGGAATTGACCATGCACATTTAAATTGTATATTTATTATGTTGCCTTTATTTTATCTAGATACATATTAAAAAGCGGAGAGTTTATCTTTTGCTATCGTTTTAGGATTAGAGTCACGTAAGAGTTTGAGATTTGGCATAGTTGAAGTTTACGTGGAGAAGAAGCTCAGGAAGCTATTCGAATTTTAATGGCAAAAACTGCTCGTTAAGTTTAATAAATATTGCATATTTCTAATGTGTATGTAAAAATGCTGCTTGTTTGGAACATACCAAGCCGTTTTAAGTATAGTCAAACTGGAATTATAATTTAATAAACATCGAATAATGCATGCTGTTAAAAGCCTCGTTAATAATTAATTAATGCGCCCTTATTTAATTCATGACAATTCCTGATTCAGGTGAAGCGTAAGTCATTGCTTTCGGAATTAAAATAACTTGCACTTTTACGACTGTTCCGCTTTATTGCATTTATTTTTAATTAACATGGACGGTACAGCTTGAGGGAAGGTTTAAAGGCCAAACCAAGACTCAGAATTTAACTTAACGTGCCCTCTAAAGCACATAAACGCTTAAGAAATTTTGCCACTATCGGTCAACTATTCGCTTTCCGAATGCGCCTTTCCGACTGGTTAAAAGTATCTCAGGCAATTTCCATACATTATTGGTCTAAAAAATTTCGCTTCCAGACCTAGGATTACTTCCAATAGCCATACTAAGACCTTAAAAGAAATAGAGACTTAGGTATACCTGTTACTTCATATTATTTTTTGCTTTTGCATAGGTATATAGTTATTTATTGTCATGTTGTTACGTACGAAATCTTAAATAACTAGGTACTCAGAAAACGTAGTTACAGTGTAAAATTCTTGGAATTAGTTTGAGTTGTTATAACCTAGTTATTGGAAGTATTGTTAGCTATGACCGCGCAATTTTTAAACAAGAATGCCTGATGTTTATGCTGCTTATTTTATAATCAAATGGGCCTCTTCGAAAAGACCAAAATAATATTATACAACGTATAATTGTTACACAATATCGCGCCACATTTTACGTAATTTACCGATAATGGGTATAAATACTTATCGAAAGCTCCGATCAGCTCTCCTTGTCATATCTGAATTTCAAATAAGCTGAAACCGAGCCAAATCCGACCATTGATAACTGATGATATTTATCCAATATTGGATGAATAAAACTTCACGAATATCGTGGGTTGATGATGATGGAGATGATGGTATATGATCACTGTCTGAAACACCAATGTCGTCAAGTTTAAATGGGTGTTGGTGATGATGGCGCAATGGTTACCATGCCAGACTGAAGTTCAAGGGGCCCTGGGTTTGATTCCCAGCTGGGCAGATAGATTTGAATGATGAGTTCTATGACTTTTCTTAAATAACTAAAAAAAACTAAAATAACTAAAAAAATGTTTTAAATAACTAAAAAAATAAAATAACTAAAATTCAAATTCAAATTCATTTATTCGCTTTAAAGTGGGTACAATAAGATCTTACAAAATAAAAAGTTTTCGCCACAGTCCGAAAAAGTCCAAAAAAACTGTTTTTAAATAACCAAAAAAGTCCAAAAAACCTGTTTTTAAATAACCAAAAAAAAGTCGTCCATGACACTTAACTATGGAACTATCATTATCTTTTTAAGTTATTTTATGGCTCTATTAATGCTTTTGTAGTTATTAGTACCACCTAGCAAGCACGTGAGGGTTCTAACGCGTTAAAACCCTTTCTAAAGTCATCCTACGCATCCCCTTTCACTCCACTCTCTTCAAAGGGTTACATGAATAATTGACTTTGACCCGAGCTTCATAATTCACTGAAAGAAACACCAAAGACGGCTTTGAAATCAATAAACTAGTACTAAACTGATCGCTCTTAATCTAAGAGCATAGCCGTGTATACCACACTTTTATGTTAGGTATTCTGACCTTTACCTAGCTAGATTATACTAAAACCCTAGCCTAAAATGGTATTCAAGCAGTGACTTTGTGGTAAAATATGCGGTTATACCGACGGATTACGTCCATCAAATAATCTTAATTATACAATATTAGCATACGTGTGTTTGTCAATGAACTATTAAATGGTTGGCTCGATTTAGTAAATATTTTAGAAGGAATGATTATGGTTTAAGATAGTTGGACCCGGTAAGTGCTGCTGGTGTTCAGATACTTCAAGGGACTAGCCATATTACAATGAAATGCCGCCATATCAAAATTTGTCCAATTTGATGAGAATTTACTAAAGGTATTTGAAATTTTAACTTCCGAAGGAACCTGATGTAGAAAAGTAGGTGATCAAGAAAATTATAACAGGCAAAATACATGACAGAACAACGTTTTCACAGTCTTTTAGGATATTAAATTATGTAACAATCGTAAATTAATCAATATTCTGTCACACAAATTACCCGAAGCGAAGCGAGGGCAGGTTGCTGTCTTCTTACATAACTAGATTACAGTCCCCTGGTTCAAGATACATTTTCTAGGCGGAGAAATATTTCAATTTCCTGGCAAGTTATTACGCCTTGTGGCTAGATCGCAGCGAAATATTGGAAACCAGAAACTGTATTGGAATTTAATACCAGCTAATATTTAAACTGAGCATGTGGATTCCATTTATGCAGACTTAGATAACAGTTATTCTTAGCTTTGCTGGAAATTTTATGCTACGACTGGGATGGTTATTATTGTATAATCGATAGCACAGTATTGAGGAAAGTTAAGTTACAGCAAAATTGACTAAAACTTGAGAAGATACTACTTGTATTTAGAGACAGGTAGTCAAAATTAGGAAAGAATTAATGGTTGCATTATAACATGTTAAAATCCACTTAGCCGTTTGAGCTGTCGACCGTGTCGGGAAAATGACTATACTACATACGAGTACTTAAGCTTAAAAAATATAACTTAGGTACCCACAGTCGGCAAAAAAAAACATTTAGGTACATTACCACAAAAAATAATTTATCAGTATCTATGCAGTACACAAAAGTCATTAATTTATCAGTATCTCTTCAATTAAAAGAGAATCGTTTACAAAGCATGAAATCCCTGCAGAACAAGAAAAATTGTGTACAAAACATATTGAATCGCACTTGTAATCTCCTAGTTTTGTAGGTAATCCTCGACCACAACAACGCACCATATGTTTACATAGCGCCAAGATGTAATCCGCTTTGAGGCGAGCCAGGAACAATTTGACTTGTTACGTAATATGGTGTATTAGCCGGTATATTGTTTTCTCTGCTTGATCGTACCTAACGTGACGCTTTTTTATCCTATAAACAGTGTTATAAACACCACTGATTGCTATGAAAATTATAAGTCTGCGAAATGTATGTAATTTTTTTAAGCAGATTTTAGAAGCGATAAGTGTAATAAGTGTCACATTTTAACTTACTTTCACTTCGAATAAGTAAATAACAATACCCCAAAACGTAAGAAAAACGAACAGTCGTACGTACGAGTACGTACCTATAGATGTATGAAGGAAATATAAACATGAAAATGATATTTTTTCGACGAGAACTTACTGTCATTCTGTTCTTTTTTCAAAACGCATAATCCACTATACAGTTTTTAGCGGAATTAAAAACTTTTCACGTACATATCAGAATTATAACTACCTGCCAGGTAACAAGCTCCTGTTTCCAAAAGTTATTTGCAAAGCACAACAATCCTCAGCTTGTTATAAAATATAACAATTTATTTCTAACACTGACAACGCCTTTGATCATATAAATATTCCTCAATTTATTTTTATTACACATCTAAGAGTATGCGACGTTTCGCTTTGCATAAATCAAGAATCGTTTGATGTTTATCGGGAATCGCAAGAGAAAGAATTTGTAGAAAAAGACGGTAAAATTTAAATTTGCATGAGATATTTTTCCTCTGAAAGTTTCTTTAAAAAAAAAAAATATTTTTAAAAGAATCCGAAAATATATTTCTGTTAAAATATTTCCGAAAATAAAATTACTTATATGTATTTTCGTTGTTGACATAGAAAATCCTAGTGAGGGGGCCAAGTGTGTATTTAGTACTGTAATGTACTATCCTTTATGTTTAAAACAAATATTACACACATTTCATCTTGATATAGGGACCTCTAAAAATATAAATAACACACAAGTTCCGAAAGGCCAACCACAAATAATACCCAACCATGAGGGATGTGCCAAAAACATGTTTCCCTAGTGGGTACTTGGAAAAAGTATAATAATACTTTGTTCAGAATACTGAACAAAACTGTTCCTGGTAAATAGAACAATATCGGTCCCGGTGTATTTGAAACTAGATTCTACCCGCGGTTTCACCTGCAGAAAATTAATTATTTTATTCTGTGAATCTAATTTGCAAACACAAAAAGAGGACGTAATGCTTAGAGACATTCTGTACTCACTTTGTTATTTAAAGTAATAGAGTTATCTCAATGGAATTTAATTTTATTTCCTGAATAACGTATTAATTAATATTATGATTCATACACAAGCGAAGAAGCTTTAGTCGTAGTAGACCACAAAACATAGACATCTTCATTTCTAGGTGTCGAAAGAAATAAAAGCGCTGAAGCTTCCCCCTAGTTTGTAAAATTGTTTCAAGTTCTCTCAAGTGAAACTCACTAATGGCACACTTTGCTATATTTAAATGAATTCTTTCAGCTCCAATTGAAATTACTCGTGAATTCAGGTGCTGACTTCCTTATTTCTTATTTCACTGCATAACCTTGCACTTAGCGAGCTTAAATATGGTAAAAATGCGAAAACCCATTTTCCGTCGAAATTGAAGGTGCCATTTCCCTAAACCTACTCATAAATAAACAAGCATTTCTCAATATGATAGTTTAAGATAAGAAACAAATCTATACAACTAAATAAAATTTAAGTGTCTATTTGTAATAATATAGCCGCTTTTACTCAATGCATACTTAATGTATACACGGTACACATACCAAAATGACATTTTTTTTAATTTTTGTCTGTCTGTCTGTTTGATCCGGCTAATCTTTGAAACGGCTGAACCGATTTTAGCGGGATTTTCACTGGCGGAAAGCTGATGTACTAAGGAGTAATTTACTTTTTTTACCTTCGTTTTGGCATAGGTTCACCGAAGCGCAGCGAGGGCGGGTCCACTAGTAATCAATATAGACAAAAAATTATCGCTACCATTTAAATAATATTTTCCATAAAAACTTAGCTCGCTAGCTAGCTTCGCTTAGTTTTTCGATAACTTTGCCAATACTTAACTTTGAGATCACATTTTTTTCTCGTCTTCAGTTCATAAATGGATTCTGTTATCTATTAATAAGATGAAAGGTTCATAGTATTGCTTTAAAACTTTTGTTTCTCCATTATTCTCAATGGTCGTACAAACTAAGGTCCGTGCAGTACAAAGTGGAGAATTTAAAAGTCATTGCGAAATGAGAGTGGTTGCTACAGTAATGTCTGAGAATTTAAAGTCGGAATGGCTTACTGTACCGATTTGTTTGACATACAACGAAGAGCTATAAGCGATTATGTGCACTTAAGATTAGGTAGTCACATACCTTGTATGTTTCTTTCCAACTTGTCAATTCTACTTGTTCCAAAGGGTATGATTTTTTATTTTATCCGACATTTGGACCAACAAAGGGAAGATTTCATTGGCAAATCACTAGGTGAAAGGATTTGTAGATGCCGGACAGTTTGCCGTAGATTTCCTGTTCATGGTGACTATCAGATTTTCAAGGTACATCTATCGTCAACAATGTTTAAATTTAAAACAAAACACGGTTACTAGTGTATTGAAATAATACTAACATGATTAAATGATTCTGAATTTAAATTTAAATTAAAAGTTGAGGTAGAGATTGAGGTTTTTTTTTTATAAAATCTTTCATGCTGATGATAGCATCAGACGGGCAACGAAACGGAAAGTGGTCACAGTCGCCTATCAACCCATGCAACACCAGATATACTTCATTGGTCTTGAGTAATAGCTCTCTTTACGCCTTTATTAAGATTGAATCTTTATTTAAAAAATTCTGGTATCACGTGATTATAATTATTATTATTATACATATACGTGTTTTGTTAAACAAATTATAATATGATTGAATGAATATAATTAAAATGAATTGTGATTATTGTAATTATGTATTTTTACTAATATAGATAATAAGCAATTGTTACTAATAAGATAACTATGGAACTTTTCCGAAATAAAAATTATTATTATTATTATTATTATAAACTATTGCTTCTCTCGCTTATCGTCAGTCGCTGGTAGTTAAACATAGGAATCTACTTAAGTAGGATGGAACGCTTGAGCAAAGTGCTCTTCGGTGTAGAGTCGTGATTTAGGTTAGTTTTTTGTTCGCAGCCCACAACTTACTAACTGCTAAGAAAACTAAGCTGTTTATCAGTAAAACTTATTTACTAATAGTCACTAATGCAAAAAAAAACTCTGTAAAGTCACTAATGTAAGAATACGCTTATACAATTCACCTTGCTTCCTTCTATTTACTTTTTTAAATTCAAGTTATTTATTTCGTCTTGAAACTAATAGCTCAATTAACGAGAGTCAAATAAACTGAAAGTTTCGTCAATTTTCCAAAAAAATGGACTAGTGAGTTTCTTCGACCGTTTCTCCTCAAAAAATTCCGTTATCAACAATACAATTAATTAATATTTTACCCACATAAAGGAACCCTAAAAATGATATTTCCTCTTTTGCATTTTGTGGTTTTAATTTTCTCATTATATCTCGAGCTGAGTAGCCACATGTTAGGCAGATTAAACGCAAGTCGAATGTAAATTTCATTAAATTCCCGACATTTCACATCACGTTCATTGTCGGAATTTCCGTAAAGCTCACTCGAATATTTTGGCATAAATACGTTAATTATTTTACCACGGCTCTCACAAAACACATAAAGTTTAATTTCTATTGTCTGTATATTCAATCTTAACTCTACTTTATGGTACTTAATCTTACCTTACTTTTGCCTTAAGGTAAATGCTTTACCTTAGAGATAACGATGCATGTTTTGACCTACAAGTCTACATTCTTCAACTACAAAAGGTATTCAATTGTTTCAATCAAAACGCTGCTGATATTCAATATACCTTCAAAACTAAACTTTTAATGATTGCGTTTCAAGAACATTGGCCTAATAAAACTAATTAATAAACAAACATAAATAAGAATATAATAACAGGTGTGTTAAATTTATTAATTTATAATGAGATATCAGTTTCATTTGATACTAGATTATGTGTATTAATATATTATATTATACTCGTAAGCGAACAGCTTGTAAGCCAGTATTCAAGGCCACAGATAAGCACTGGGTTTAGTGTCGCTTCAATATTCTATCTATTTATAATCCAGATTAGTCAGTTGATAAAAATCATGTAGGATGATGTGACTTTTAAATTTTTGCTAAACACTTTGTTAACTATCCTAAGGTGTCTTTTAAATATACGAGTATAAAAAATATTTGATCAAAATCCACTCAGATGTTACGGATTTTAATTAATAAACATATGTACCGAAAAAGATGATACTAAAACGATTATCAAAATGATTATTAATAATAATTTTTAATTATAAAATACAAATTTTACAGCCAAAACGTATCACGCGAGATTCACGGACAATTTTTCAACTTGTTATAACTTTTCACATCAGCAGAGAAAATGAAAAAAGGGTAGGAAATAACTTTTAACAAATACTTTAATCAAGAAAAAAATTTCAACTTCCTGCTAATAAACGAATCTTTTTTGGAAGTTAAACAAAATTTTCCACCTGCTTTTTAAGGTTATCAAATAAAAAAAAATCCAATAAGACTATTATTAAGAATTGACAGTTCCTCCATCCCTCTATCTGTCATTGTCCTTTGACGACTCATATGGTGAAATAATTATAATGTTGGACTGGTAAAAGAGTCCAAGGTTCGTTTCCCAGTGAGGCAAAAAAAAATATATACGTTTCAATTGTTTTCAGTTTGTGTATGTGTGTGTGTGTGTGTGTGTGTGTGTGTGTGTTGTTGCCTGTATGTGTAGTCTAGGGCCATTTGGATGGATGTTTGCCACAACATCCTAAATCATTTGAAATCTTTACTTTATATACAAAATCTTGGAACAGAATTAAATTATTATATTCAATCTAACTTTAGGTTGTAAAAGTCGTTAGGGGTTTAGTCAATTTCCTGTATTGCGGTAATCCCGTAACTTAGTTACAAATGTAATCTGACTTCGTATAACTAATTTACATTGTAACTTGTTAATATCTATTGATCAACAAATAGCATAGAGTTAGGTTAATTTGATGAATTATTGCTATGCATATTGATCATCTTTCCAGAAGATTAATCAAAATGCGATAGACATTACAATTTGTATAACTATGTTGATATTTTAAAATGTTATCATTTAAAAAATTTATTTAATTTTATTTTCATCGTCACGAGAAAACAAGACGAACAACAATAAAAAATATTGCGAAAACGGTAAAGTTACTCGAACGGAGCCACTGGCGATTGCTAGTCCACAAATAAAAGAAATCACTGCAGCAGTATTGATAAAGAAACGTTAGCCTAATCAGTCAAGGATGTACTCGAGTGGGGCCAAATGAGCCGCAACGGAAGCAATCTTGCTGGCCTGTTCCTCCAATTAGATTGATAACGTTTTTGTTACTGACATAATGATAGGGAATCAATCTGCGTTGGACCTTATTAACTGATATTTAAGGGTACTTCTAGCTCGTTTTCTTTCCTTTGAAGATGAAGATAATTATGAATAGCCCATTTACAAAATGACTTGGGATAAAGAGAATGTTATTGACTATGTTATTAATTTATACAACTAAATAAAACTGTAGTATCTGATTGTAATATTAAAATAGCCGCTTTTTACTTAATGCATACGTATGTAATACACGGTACACATACCAAAATAACATTTATTTTTTTCATTTTTGTCTGTCTGTCTTTCTGTTTTACCCGGCTAATCTCTGAAACGGCTGGACCGATTTTCACGGGTTTTTTACTGGCGGTCAGCTGATGTAGTAAGGAGTAACTTAGGTTACTTTTTTTCACCTTCGTTTCGGCATAAGTTTACCGAAGCGAAGCGAAGGCGGGTCCACTAGTTAAAATAATAAAATAATTTAAACCATTAAAAACCCCCCAATTAAACATAATATTTAATCTCTGAGATCACTTTTGTCACTCATTTTAATCCTACTAATATTATAAATGTGAAAGTTTG
>LGAG01000268.1:47439-92990 GCA_001278395.1 Lerema accius | reverse complement strand
CTATAGGCTTGCTCGATAAATTGACTATCTTACACCAAAAGAATTTTTCAAATCGGTCCAATAGTCGCTGAGATTAGCGCATTCAAAAACAAACAAGCTTTATAATGATATATAGATTTGTTAAAGAGGTAAAGCTTGGGTTCATGTAAATATAGGAATCGTGAGATACAATGAAACAGCGTGGTTTTCTACAATAATTGGTTTAATAATCAGTCAGACATGTAAAGCCACCACAAGGTATTAAGAATAGTTTAAAATAAAATCTATAAGTATTATCAATTCCTCTAAAAAATATTTAACCCCAAAGAATAAAGTAAAACCGCACTACAGATAAAAGACAACTTTTCTGGAATTTCATAGTAAATACTGCTTTATTTCTTTAAATTATATTTTGTAGCGAAATACATCTCATTTTCTATGAAGGTGTTGGCGGATTTAAATAAATGACGTGGTTGATTACTAGACGGTAACGGTAAGCGATAAATTCTATGCTAATTTTAAAGAGAAGTTAAACTGTGTATCAAGCAAGGACATCAGATATGATGTGAGGAAACGTGTAGTGGATACACTACACGACTGGTATAATTTCTGACAATCTCTTGTCTCTCTCTCGCCAAATAAAATAAATAGGTATACAAGGCGGGGAAGTGTCACCGTCATTCGTTCAATTACAATTTATTCAGATTCAAATACAGCGAAACAACGAGGTAGTTAACCTGATGATTTTTAGGAAAAAAAAATAAGTATTAATATTTCAATACCTATAGGTACATTATAATTAAAATACGATAGCCCTAAAAAGATAAAAAATAAGTACATTATTTATTGAAAATTTTTAGTACTTAAGAGCCTTCAAATCTAGATATCATGATTACATTTTCTCGTTGTCACTTCTCGTTTCTAGTAAGGCAAGTCCTTTGTAGAAACAGGTGGTGAATACAAAACATTCTCTACAATAGGTTTTATTCGGAATTTTCAAATGCAATAACATATTCTGGACAAAACTTCCTAGCTACCTGTCGCTAACTTCACTACTTTAGCAGCTTTCAATTTTATAAAAAAATTTAACTCAAACATAAAAAAATTTAAAAAATAATAAACGCTAACCCAAGTTGGATTCCGTGTGTCGCGTGTGGCATGGACAACACAAATAACACATCACTAACACCCACGACCTGAGAACAAGCATTTATCTGTCACATAAATATCTGCCCCGGTCGGGAATCGAACCCGGGACCCCTCGCTTTAGAGGCAGGCTCACTACCAACTAGGCTACGGGGTCGTCAAACATTTATTATTTCATGCGTCAACAAACTTCACTTGTAATTAAGAAATAACTTTGCACTTTACAGTGCAAATAATTTAGTTAACCATCTAATATCAAAATGGTGGTAACTGTTAAACAAACCGACAGCAAAACTAGAGGCGGTTTTAAAAAAACATGCAACTTAAATTATGCAGACGGGTAAAAAAGTAATTATGTAGTAAAACTTAATATTATCTTGTAAATAAATACCAAAATTTGAAGTCGTCGTGCGGAGTCATAAACAATGTTTGAACAATGACAATGCATTTTCCATTCAATTTAGATTTGAATATTTCTCCCATTCTGAATATTATGCGGTAAATAAATTATGCATAATGGATGTGTCTGTAGAATTATTTGCTATTGAATATTATTGACTGTATATTATCAAATGTTTACTCAATTGAAGTCAAAGACTTAAACATCGAACTTCAAACTTCAAAAACTTTAATTTCTTTGCGCAAGGGTAATGTTTTCGAGCGTATAAGTATGTATGTATGTCCAGATGTCAATGTGACCTACGACAGTGTACTGTGTGTCTATTTATAAAATGAGTAATCTTGTAAGTTTCACTTTAAACACAATACTAAAAGTACTTGTAATACTTAAAACTTCAAATTCAGTTAAACACTACAACGTATTAAACGTTACAAAAACTTTAAAGTATTAAAAGTCAAAATTTTAACCCTTCACGTAATAAAGTACCTACCTATAGATAGCCAACATGAATTATCATTGTAAAGGTAGTCAGTCACCTACTTCAAAGTTCTAAGTAATGATCTAATAGCTTAGGTCTAGTCTAGGTTGCAGAATAATCCGTTGTGATGGATAGTGAGCCTCATTCCGAGTTCACCCTCTCCTTAGATTGTAATCCCTTAAGACGTTAACATACACAATTAAATCACAATCTATCAAAGCCAAACTACTAAACACGCCCGCGCTTTAATTCAATAAAATCTCGGTGTTCATTTGCATGTTAATATCACAGTCAAAATAATATATAAACTGAGACTTCGGATCAAATGAGCGTAGTAGAATAAAACATAACGTACTTAACAAATTATAACGTTTCTCGGTACATTACCCGACAGGCCGTGTAAATAAAAAAAAACACTTCATTTTTCGTTTTGAAGACTCAGTCTATACATTTTTTTTTATATTAATATAAAACTCCTTCTAAACAGCTGAACCGAGTTTAATAAAAAAATATGTGATGTGATTAGACGGACCGAGTATGGTTTAGGATTTTAAATTTTCGCATCCCTTTGCTAAAATCTCATCATATTTAACAGCTTTAATATGAGCACATTTTAGTATTTCTAACAATTTAGTTGGTGTTTTGATGTATCTTGACAACAGCACCACCTACTGGGTCCAATTAGCTTCTTAAAGCATACTCGATCCCTCTGAAATACACCAAAAGAGTGTTTATTAAACACAGTACCCCCCCGTTTAGGAGTTCAACGCCATATAATAATATACTACGTGCTCTAGAATATTCTAAAAAAGATCTATATCTATTCAAGTATCTATCTATTATAAGATACTTCCTTCTCCAGAAAAGAACCCGTTAGTTTTCCTCATAATTCCATCAGCAACCCAGCAGAAATACTTCTGGTTTCGACAATATTTAAAATGGTTTCCGAAGCAAAACCTGCCAGTCCTGCTACAGATAGAGAGCGCAATGTGATTTATTCTCCATAAATCTGAGTATCGGACGGAACTGAAGTCAACGGAAATACATTTGAAGTGGCAAGAGTTTTATCAGCTATTGTACAGTATTTTACCGCGTGGTTGAAGCTGTATTGATTCATTGTGAATGTGCAGCGATTGTATAATGTTTTAAGTAGAAAGAAAAAGAATTTGAACCTGTCATTGTAACAATGTAGTTATCGTAGTAAGTACATTAAGCTACGGAGTAAGTATATCTGTAAAAATTTTAGACACTAACTTTTGTAAGCTACAATACTTTTAACTATCTCCACTAGAGCAGAGTCATAATTTTGAATCAGGGATGAGGAATAAATATAGTGTCCTATTTATGCGTTGTAAGAAAGAGAAATAATATTAAATTGATCAAACTACAAACAATTTCTATAAACTTCCAAATCACGTAAAACCATAAACACTGGAACAAAATGTGATTGTATTATAATAAAAAGGTTTTCGTATGCCGTACAATGTACATATTTCATATTTTCTCTGTCACATATTTTCACAATATGATTTGGCAATAAACACTCGTAAGTACAATCGACGGCAAAAAATTCGATCAACAACAAATCCCGCAAAGTGAACGGGAAGGACGGACAAAAACTACTTTGTCAATTTTTTCTTCGTAAGTCCACAAGACACCATGTTCAATCATTGTATAATAGACGACGCCCACGACTTTGCCTGCGATAAAATAGTAAAAAAAAATTGCATTCATCCCATTCACCTGGTTGCAGGAAGATATTATAATCTAGAACAAAGTTTATTTTAAGTGCTAAGTTTCAATCCAATATATTCAACTGCTAATGTCTGATTTAGCGAAAAACATAAACATCTAAATCAACCCAAGGAAACTTATGATCGGAGTAAGATCTATCCTATGTCTTATTTCTGGATGCGAACTATCTGTGTGCCAAGTTTCAGCTTAATCCGTTCTGCCTTTGATTTACAAACAACTTCACAAACTTTCACATTTATAATATTAGTAGGAAGTAGGACTAGTAAGAAATTTTCTGGTTTCCAAAAATATTTTTTTAGTAAATATAATTTAAATAAATACTCTAACTACTGGCAAAAATATTTGACATATAAAAATAAATAAATGGCATTTACGAACATGTTATTTAATTAAATAATAATAAATCAGTTTACTCTCGCTATCCATCATATTGCCATACTCAAGCAGGCTAATATGTGTTCAAAGGCTAAGCATATTATAATATTACGTAACAACATATTATATCACTGTTACATTGAAATATTAATCATAATTAATAAGGATCATTATGTCATTTTAGTATTATCTAATGACTGACAAAAGGAGCTTATTTTAGCTTATTTATACTTGAAAATGTTTACTTAAACAGTAGGTTAAGATTGGTAACTTTACTTACTTTTGTTGACTAAAAAATTGCAAAAGTTATTAAATTTATACTTTACTAGCCTCTACAATACATTACAATCCGTCTACCCTAATACGGAACCATAAAACAACATCAAAAAAATCTATCAATTAAAAATCGAACCTCGCACCAACCGTGACTACTAGCAACATATTTTCGCGTGAGAGTGTACAAAGAACCCCAATAAACATCGTGCCACGTTACAACCCCAGCAAGAACCCCACACGAATTAATCTTAATGAAATGTTACACAAACGCGACTTCGTTACGAGCTGCGATGAAGCATGTATGTAGTGAATAATAAATGACCACGTCCGAGATTTCATTGGAGAAGATACATCTCGCTGGAGAAGTGTGTATTATTACCCGACTGCGTAAAAAGGGTACTGTTTTTCAAGCGTATGTATGTATGTATGTCCGTTTCTTTGGTACGCTCTGCAGCCAAAACATCTTGATGGATTTTGGCATGATGACATATTTAATATCATTGGATTCGTTATCATTGTCAGTGTGAAATATTATAATTTTTTACAAAATATAACTTTGTAATGAATATAAGTTAACGAAATGTAGCGCTGTGCTTACCATGCTGGAAGGCTGTTTGCAAGAGCTTGGGTTCGATTCCCAATGAGACAGAAAATTATATGTCGAATTTTTTGGTTCTGGGGCTGTGTGTGTGATGTGTGTGGGTGTGTCTTGTCCATGGTACCGATGACACAGGGAATCCTAGTGTGGGGTTATATCATATAGTGTTATAGTAACTTTTTGCACGTTTGTCAATTAACTTCGAACATCTACGCCCATTTTTAGGATATTTTCCTGTTAAATAGTGACTGTAGCGTTGTTGTCAGGTTTTATGATTGGTTCCGCTTTTAAAAATATTATCATACATTTATAACAACGTTGAAGTATTAATACCTAAAACGAATAGCAGAACAACGTCTGCTGCGTAAGCGTTATTTATTTTCAGTGTTTATTGAAATCACTTCTTTACAAACATCATTAATATGAAAATAATAATAGCTCGCTCAAGCTTCATGTTGAATAAAACATTACAATTTATTTATGTATTTCAAAAATCACTCACGAATCTGTGCTAAAAGTTGGTTAAAATATTACAATTTCTTTTTCCCTGGATTTTCACACTTCATTCTTTCAGCTGTCAGTTATTTCAATAAAAACATTTATCGTAGGTACTTAGTATGAAAACATTGTACAAAAGAAAACATCTATTCAGCGGAATATAGTTAACTTAGAAAAAGGTGTACAATCATAGATAACTCATAAAGACATTAAGTAAACGAACTTATTTTGCCACTATCTCTGTCGCCGATAGACATTTGCCACTAACTTCGAGTAGGGAATATTAGTCGGTTAGTAGTCCTGTTAGTGAATCGTGTTAATGAGAATATTAGTAGTTATTTTGTTAGTGGACAACAGAAGTTTTTTTCCTTTCGGGAGTTTTTTTCCTCCCGGCCGACAATAGCTTACTTAGGCTTAAGTATAATGTATCTGTTACATAAAGCCGATTATTTATTCCAAAGATGTAAATTATTTTTTCTTAATTTTTTGTAATGTTATTTATATTGTGAATTTTGACTGCGACTGCTTCAAGTTACTCATGTATCAATTACACTATTTGTAATCGTCTAGAATCAGTCTTAGTCTTGCACTATAGTGTATGACGAGCCTTAGTCCAGTCAGTAAATATTGTTAACTCTGTTCCGAATATTTCCGACCCCGGGGCGCACTTGTTCATTTCCGCTTTACACCGGGGCACATCTGTGCAATGTTTCTTCTAGAAATTGGGTCAACCAGCAAGATTTACAACTAGTACTGGATGTAATGCACCTTTTTGTTTGTTTGTTTTTGCTCGACTAGAACGATGTTTAAAGAAGGAATATAATTTCAGTTTATATGTATGAAAGTAGGTTGGTATGTATGTTTGTCTATTCCCGGTTGAATCATATAAGTTTTAGATATGACACAATTAAAAATAAATGCAGAATAAATGCAAAGACGTAAAGTATTACTTTACAGGAAATAACACATTTAATTTAGAAAATAAATCAAAACACACACTACCACACAATTTTTGATACACAGGCCCCCACTACAGATAGTTAGCCTCGTTGAAAGACAGTAGTCATTGACATCTCATAGATAAGAGTCTATAAAATAAATTGAATAGATAATTTATCAGTCTTCTGTTTCTAAACGTTCAAAGTCCTATAAAGCTTAATTTCGCGTGTACTTCTTAGTACGTTAATTTATTAATCGCGTGGAACGCTTGTAATCCGTCTGTGCTATAATCAACGGTGTATTAAGAGCTTGATATGCAAATCTCGATCTTATTCGCTCGAGCGAAGGCGGAACGTGCCGGATTCGATTTGCAAGCCGAGTTTCGGACACACGGTTGAGACAAACGTAAAGCATGTTTTCGAACATAAAAATAGAGGCACCTCGTATTTTTTTCTTATATTCGAACTACCTATCGCAATATATAATATCTAAGCTAATTTTCGCAATATATTTAGGTACTGCTGCTCCTCTCCCATTCATCTTAGCGTGATGTTTTATAGCCCATAGCCTTCCTCGATAAATGGACTATCTTACACTGAAAGAATTTTTCAAATCGGTCTAGTGGTTTCTGGGATTAGCGCGTTGAAACAAACAAACAAACTCTTCAGCTTTATATTAGATTTAAAATGCATGGAAAATCTGCACGTCACCTCGTTTTCCTCTTGCCTTTATAGAAAAAAATATTATTAAGGAGATACAGCGAAAGAATCTTAGCTTTGACATTGCTTACGTAACGATAGCTGCTAAGCGTTGACGCGCTCTAAGCTCGTAACATGTTGATACTGACAGAACGCCATTACCGGTTCAAGCAAACACGCCGAAATATGACAGTTTACGCGTGTCCTGTTTTTTGAAGCACGTATGCTGAAACGACCGTATACTTGCAGAAGAATACGCTAGTAAAGCCGCATGTAGCAACGAAAATCTTAATCCCATGTTGGTAATCTGTTCCGACAGTATCTAAGGCTATTACGTTAGGCTCGTAGTTCATCTTACATGTTGGTCATTTGCTGTGACAGTATCTACGGCTAGTACGTAAGGCTCGTAGTTCATCTTAGTCTGTCAGTGCGGGCGAGCGCTACCGCAGGCTGTAAGTGGTCGAAGGCGAGGCTCTGTATAATGCATCCTGCATTTAAATAGTTATTACCACGCTCCGTCGGCCTGCTTGACAGTTGACGCCTTGCATCTTGAAGAATCTTTTGATTTGGTTGCCAGATATATTTTCGGCGGTTATTTGGGCAGAAATTTGGTTGGGATAGTGTAATATTAATGTTTAATCCTATTTATAGTAACTTCGTCAGACATTTATTTGATTAGTAGCACTGTCTTCAGCTAGTGACTTGAGTGTACTAATACAAGAAGCGATCATCAGAATCTGCTCTCAAGGGTAGCAACGCAGCTGTGGCCAACTTCAAGCAGTACACATCCTAACCACGACTACCGACTAACCGTCACTTCTACTGTCCTATTCCATAGTGCCACCGCTAAATCTTTTGCTGTTCTCATTACATAAAAGAAAAGTAACACTAAAATGCTGTTTTTAAGTAATTTTTATTAATAAAAGTAAACAAAACTCTTACCTTCTGTTACTTAGGATATTATACGCATTGAAACGGCGTGGTGGATTACGCAATCACCTTAATTATGACGCGGAAGACTAGTACTGTAACCCTATTAATAACTTCTCAGTTACGATACTAAGTTTATCTCGATACAGATGACTCAATTTCCGGGATAAAAAATAACCTAAAAGTTGACTAATAGTAGCTATCAATCTTCCAAGTTCAATCAAAATATGTCAATTTTTTTTCGCGTCATCCCTTCGTGGGAATGGAGAAAATTACTGTCTGTAGGCACGTTACTTGCAATAATTTAGACGTCATCCATCTCAAATATAGGAAGAGTATTTATTTTAGCACCAGAATCCCAATGTTTACTTCAAAATTACGAGTCGTTTGGTGGCTAATTAATGTAATAACTAACGAGGTAAACCTCCAAGTAAATAATAATATAATAACAATGATAATCTGCCGTGTGTACCACATAATAATAAATTAAAGTGTCTCAAAGAGGCTTCTACAAGTTGAACCTATGTCCCTACGCAAGCCTTTCAAATTACCAAATAAATTTTAGACTCGTAGAACTTGTAAGATACGTAGTAATAATAATGACTTAATTATTATACTAATAATGACCTTTAGAATAATCTCTAAAAACTCATTAACATGTAGCGGCTGCCTTCTATCGCCTCTTATAATACCCTGGTCTTTTGATATGGAACTATGGTTTATATTTTACGCCACTCCATTGTATTGTAATACTACCCAACAAGCAATTTACCCATTCTCAATTAAGTTTATAGCACATTTCGCCTCCTATTACGCCGAATTCCAAACACTTTAAAACAATACGATAACAGAACAGTGTTATAACTCAAAATAGAGAATAGTTATCTCCATTTTCTGGTTATGATAACACAAACAGATGACACAGCATATTTCATTGATTAAATGAAAACAGAAGGGGAAAATTACCTACTCTATTTGTTAGTAGTTGTGCAAGCAGTAGGTAATAAAACACGCATGGTGTGTTGTCCCACTGCTGGGCTCGGGTTTCCTTTCACAATGTGAGGGGTACAGTCCTTAACCCACTTCACATTCACACCTTCAGAGAACTTTCTAGAGAACTCTTACGTGTCCAGGTTTTTCACGATGTTTTCCTTTACCGAAGCAAGTGATAGAATTAATTTCTTATACGCACATACATATTTGAAAATAAGAGATGTGCCGGGGTTAAAACTCGGGATGTCTTTCGAAAGACCAACGTTCCAACTTAAAATAATGAAAATTATTGTGTTGTATCTCTAATAATCGTTTAATCGTTAAGCTTTTATGGCCGTTAAAGAGAATAGTTCTGTAGGGGCTATTACCTACACATAGATCGCTCCATAACGGGTCTCAGTAATGCAACATTCGTGTCACAAGTAAGGAATATGTTCCGAGGCGCTCCAAATAGAGCAATCTTAGCTACGAGGTTAATTTCGATTCTTGCTCCAATTTCTTTTTATCAGTAAATAGTTATGGTTATGTATTGTATGATCTTATTATGGTGAAGTTAGTTTTTTTGTATAAAACAATTAGGTTATGATGAATTTTATTCGTTGACGAACATAGAAGATAATTACAAAATTTACCTAATTAATAATTATTATAATATATCCTTTTGATATTTTTTTTGCGATACAAAACATTGATCTGAAAGTTACCTATAGTAGAAAATGTATTGCCAAAATTTTCAGGCACAAATTATTATTATCAACCGCGAAAATATTGGTTACAGCGCCATCTAGTAACTAGTGAACGAACCAATACAACGCAAGACGAATTTTAGTTTCGGTTGCCATTAAAAGATGGCGTGCTGGAATAAATTTACACAGAGGAGTTTTTAATGCACTTTTAGCATACTTACCTATTTAGATAATTAAAAAACATCAATAATGGAATTACTTTAGCTACTTACCCCAAAGTCTTTGTGCTAATGAGTGGTGTCTTGAGATTTAGAAAACCGTTGAGTCGGTTCATATTTTTCTCTCTACCGCCATCCGTAGTCGACTGATCCGCTCTGCAAAAAAAATAAAATCTTATAATTCTTATTATAAAAATAGTCATAAAAAAACATTGGCCTCATTACTTTTGTACTAAAAAGACTTATCATATAAAGCTACATTTAGCGCCATCTGTCGAAACTGTTTGGTACTATGTAGTCTACCGAAAGCTTAAGTACAACGCAACTATGACCGCTGACTCACAGATGTCGCTGCTCACAATATAATTCGCTGAGAATACCCTGATATTTCGAAAAAGGAACATTGGAAATAATGCGGAGTAAAATTGTTGCAGTAGCTACTGCGAATTGTTACTTTTTACAGTACCGTAGTCAGTCCTTAATGGTTATTAAGCTTTTTTATGAAAGAAAAAGCTGGCAGATTATTTTTTGAGTATAGGTTCAGCATTTTAAATTAATATGTAAAACAGGAAAAAACGCTACAGAATATTTTTGGGACATATGAACTTAGTCATACTTCTTTGGGAAGTGCATATATAACTAGAAACATGGTTGTTAGGCTTTGGTTAACTATCCTACAGTCTCTGAACTATTGCTTTTCATTTTATTGAAACGCTAACATAACCAATTAACGGCAATTTATCATTTTTTTCATTAAATATTTATTAATCTTTAAAAGGTGTTGTTAATGTGCTTGCTTACGTAATAGACACAGAAAATTATAATTAAAATGTAACCTTAAAATATATTTAACCGGATACAATGTTATTTATTAGTAATATATTGGTAAAGTTACATACCGATTACCAAACCTCATTATCCTAACCTCAAATTCCATTTACCATTCCTATCAACCTCAGTCACGTTATCACATATACAGGGTTACATATATTTCGCATTATCAAATACTAGCATGCAATATTAGGTAATATGTGGGTATTACCATTTAATTAATTCACCTAAGAATTTCTAATAATAAGGTAAGTAATTGAAATAAGCACTTATTTTTTTCATAATATAAAGTTACAAAGGTAAACAAAATAAACAATATTTAATAAACGACTATGAACACTATTAAAGGTTTTCCACCTCTGACCTTGATCTACCCAAATGTTACCGAAAGTTAGGAGGCTTTCATAAAAAGGTTTTACCTTTCTTACAGGCCCTGACAAGGTTTTATTCAATTGTACCACGACCTTGAGCATTTCAGGCATTTTTCAGGCGTTTGAATTATCATTCTATTATAGGAATTCGTAGTTATAAAAATCCGTACTATTTCGTTTCTTTCGTCCATTCAAGATTTAACTCGGAGATTATTAAAACTATAAAGCTATTATAACGTTTATAATGTAGATAAAGTGGTATAATAAAATATTATAAAAAATATTGGGGCTTTAAAAAACTTTTCTGCGCGTAAAATGGAGTCTTTTCTTGTTACAAATCTCATAGTAAGTTAAATAAAGGGTATCGTTAGTTTGTCTACAAACTTCTTCTAAACGGCTGGACCGATTTTATTTAAAAATTATGTATTTTAGAGTTATACCCAGTATCTGATATCGAAATACTTCAAGGGATCAGCTAAAATGTTAAATATTGAATCGTCGCCAGCAAAAGTTGTCCGATATGATGAGCATTTACTAAAGGTATATTAAAATTGACGGTCAGGAGTACCTGATGTCGAAATCTGTAGATAAAATATGTGACAGAACAACGTCTTCTAGGTCTTCCAGTATTTTTATTAATAATAGACTCGGTTTTCAAAACAAAAGTGAGGTCAATTATTTTCTTTTTTTTACTATCGGACGTATTTCACCTAGCACGGTCTGCCGAGAAATGTACCGGGAACTTTAGCATTTGTTATTAACGTTATGTTTTTCCCTAGCGCGCTTTTTTGTTCCCAAGACATGTGAAGAAGCTGCCTGCAAAAGGTGATGCGCTAATTAAAATTAACCCTGTATATTTTTTGGACTTCGTTATAAGACTTTTTGATTATCCAACAAAAAAAATAAAAATGTGCCAACCCTATTAGGCTAAAGTACTTCTAGACATAGACAATGTTTCAAACCAGACGGCAGTTCCAAACAAACAAGTCAAAAGCAACATTAACGCGAAATGAAAATAAAATCACGTTTGTCGAGGAACGACATCAAGCTCAGATGGCGCCTCTTAACACCGCGATATTAAGTTTTGAAGCTTGGTCCAAGTCAAGAGCGGAAATGTTAATGTAATTCTAAAATATGAATAATTCGTTAGCATACATGCTGCTGTTCTTCTTACTTATATTCACAATTATTTTTATAGTTTTGATTTGATAACAATAACCTGGAATTGATAACAATCGTATAATCCTGTTTTTTAAAAGATACGGAATATAACAAAATTGTGTATATGTGCGAGTGAATTCGTGTGTGTGTTTGTGTGGGTGTATGTAAGTATTTTTAAAACTTACCATCTATCATTTCATTTAGTTTTCTATTGACAGCAATGAATAAGTACCTACATAATCGATTCATATTGCCAGTATGGACTATCATTTTGTCATGTTTAGTATATCACCAAATAATCCCAACAATCCGAAAAACATAGATATAACTTAAGTCCCTCCTACAATAGAGACTAATCCAATAACACTTTATAAATCAAAATCCGCCAAGCTCTTAAACAGTAAAAAATTGAGCAACTCAACATCCATACGTTCGAAAAACATTATCCCTTTATGGCGTCAATAAATTAAAAGCCCCAAAAATATCAGTTACGCAAACGTTTAATTTTACTACCTATTATAAAACTCCAGAACATTCGTCATCTACACTCGTCGCAGTCGACAATAAAGTGTAATTAGCGTGAAAATCTTGAAGGATACAATGTCAAAGGCGCAACTGCAAATAAAATTAAGTTCCACAAGAGACGTCAAGTTCAGATGTCGCTTTTACACCGCGTTTATTAAGTTTTAGGGTGTGGTTTAAGTGATGGGAAATGGAGAGTAGTTTTCTTGCTATTTTTTACTAGATTGCGCAAGGAAGGTTTTGTTTTTTGAACGTGTAAGTTTTATGATTTCATACATTCATTATTTATAAAATGTCCATTCCTTTGGTTTAGCATTCTGGTTTTTATTAGCAGTATTGTAGTAATCCATGCCCCTCTTACGTATTTTCACTTCAAAATAATCAATCCAAAGACCCCACGCCCCTTTTGGTGACTTTCCTAGCTCAATAATAACTCAGAATGATTATTGACCTTCATTATTGATTAAAGGTTCCTTTGAAATCTCCCTTATATTAACGGAAGGAAAAAGAAGGAAGCAATTCTCATTTTCACAGTACCTATAATAAATGACAAGGCGAACCGCGTCGATCGTATCGGGGAAATACTCGTATAATTTATCGCTTGGCTCGACTTGGCGCGGCACTGCCATACTCCCAGATGTTGGGAGCTGTACTTAAGGGCCAGTACGCCAGTCGTCTTTCCATATAAACGTAGAATTTAAAAGCAAACTTATGCAAAATTTTATAATAGTAGATTAGAACTATGAAACTCTATGTAAGGTTAGCCCTCGACTACATTATGTATTCACTAAATTAATAAAAAATATATTTTTCCTACGTCAGTTTGGTTACAAAAATATTTTCCTTAAGAACTATCGTACACTTCGAACGCTTATTTTTACCCGACTACGGCGAAGCAAAAAGGAGGGTTATGATTTTGACCGGTATGTATGTGAGTATGTATGTATGTATGTATGTATGTATGAATGTTCATCTGTTCCCCCCTAACTCCCCTAACTACTGGTTATAACTTGATAAGTGGGGTATCATTAGAAGCGTCTCGTAATTCCGCTGGTTATAGGCTACATAAAATTCTATGAAATTGCTTATGGCGCCCTCTGGAAGCCAAAAAGTCGTGAATAAAAAAATGAAGTATTTCTGATTATACCGTGCTTGGTATCAAATTAAAGGGCATAATTAGCACATTTAAAAAATATATATATTGTATACTTTTACTCGCGGATTTGCTCACATAAACTGGATAAATATCAAAAATTCACACCTCCATATCTTCTATGCCTACCAATCAGATCCAACGAGCTACATTCACCAAATTTTTACTCATACTACCCCAAAATAATAGAAATAAAAATTAAGTTAAAAAACTAAAACCCGACTACGGAAAAAAACACACTCTGAAAAGGATAAAACAAGAAATTTTTCTCATTTCAAAACAAATACATAGGTATACATGCAAAATGATGTTTATGGGACATAATATTTATATCTACTCTCTTCATAACCATTGTGATGTTAAGAGAATAGCCGTGGTCGTATGCCAAATATTTCAGAAAAAAATTGTTTTGTTATTCATACTGAGTTACAAATATTCTATCAATTCAAAAATCGATAAAACAACAAACTTCTTTTACAGCAATGTGGCATACGACCACGGATATCCTCTTAACATCACAATGGTTATGAAGAGAGTAGATATAAATATTATGTCCCATAAACATCATTTTGCATGTATACCTATGTATTTGTTTTGAAATGAGAAAAATTTCTTGTTTTATCCTTTTCAGAGTGTGTTTTTTTAGTAGAATCGTTTTACATAATCTCTCATACTAACTTTTTCATCTGAAACTTGCTGAAATAACATTTAATTTTAACATTTATTTTAACCACGTGCGTCGGTAACTTCGTCTGAGTACAGTTTAATGTATTTTGGTTTGAGCGTGAATCGCAATCTTAAATATTTGAAAGGGAAGTCAAGAAAGAGCATTTCCTTATTGCTTGGAAGAATGAATAGATAATTTGTTTTTCCTGTTGCTGATGAGAGAGTTTTCAAGAATAGAGTAAATTAGCTTCTTTACTAAGTTAATGCTGTGTATGCGACATCTTTTACTGACTAACAATACCGTAGTATTTTCATTTCAAAAAATATTTGAAGCCCAAAATGACTGAGATCATGATAAATTGTAATTACAAGAATTTTTTTGTAGACTTTTGACTACATCTAACAATACCTCACATGGCTTAGACAAGAAAAAAACATAACCTTATTCTACCTTCTAGTATATTGAAGGTATCATAATTGCCAAACTATAAACAAACCGTGGGCTAAATAATTGGACCTTCCGATTGTGTTTAATTTGAGAAATTATCATCCTCTTCATCCTCACATCCTTCATCATCCTTTCCTCCTTCATCATCATCTTCTTGCCCATTTCCTAATTAATTAGGGTCGTCTCAACAAGTTCGTCTTTTTCACTCAACCCTATCAGCCGTAACCTCAACACTTACTCCCATAACTTTCATAATCTTCAGTGGCGTAGCAATCGGTGGGCAAGGGACCCCCGAAACTAGACTATAAATTGAAGTATTGAATTTTTTTCCCAATTTCGAAATATAAATAAACCAGTGCAACAACACAACTTTAATAATACCCAAAAAGTCTTAGACATCTTTCCTTGGAAATCCTCTAATCTTTCTACTGCATTAATTGGGACGCCAGTTTATTTTCACCAGGGTTCTGGTTACCTAGCTATGCCACTACATCATCTTTCATACAATCCATCCATCTTTCATTGACCACCTTCGTCTCTTCCACTCATCCACAAACATTCACCACTCTTCTAATTACAAGCGTAATTAAACAGAAGAAAAACAAAATTAAAATGAACATTAACTTCATCAACTTTTAATTTAACTCTCCAAAATTTTCAGTTAGTTTTAGTTAGGCAGGCAAATATCCGTAACAGTATACCATAATGTTGTCTGTGTATTTGGGTCAACGCTATCAACTCCATGTGTTTGCTGGACGCTCTGTAGTTTATGATATTAAAGGGACCATTATATGTGGACACTGACTGGAGCTTTGCTAGTGTGTAGTCTGGCTTAATAAAAGCATATTAAAGTTAAAAAGCATATTAAATACGTCAGTATGCATAATTTTGACCTCTCCAACGTATAATATCGTAATATTAATAAAGTTGGGAGTGTCTGTTTGTAATATTAAAATAACCGCTTTAGACTTAATGCATTCTTATATATTTTTACACTGTACACTGTAACTTAAGTAACTTACCGAACCGAAACGAAATAGAACCACTAATATAATCTATACAAAATATATAATATTATCTATACAAAAAATATAAAGCTGAAGAGTTTGTTTATTTGTTTCTTTATTTATTGTAACGCACTAATCACAGGAACTACTGGAACGATTTGAATAAAAATATTTTATCGTAAGATACCTAGTCCATTTATTGAGGGAGGCTATATAACATCACACTAAGATGAAATGGAGAGGAGCAGCAATAAAAAATATTGCGAAAACAGCAAAATTACGCGAGAGAACCGCGGGCGGTTGCTTGTCTGGAATAAACCTGAAAGAACAGTAACGGCAAAGACTAGTACCTAACATTGTGATAAAGAGTTCACCAAAATTAGTAAATGTAATTAGAGACGTACAGTTACGTGACGACACATTCATACATAGACATTCCCTTTACCAATATCTAGGAGCCATTAATGTCGGCTCGACGCGTACAATCAGCTAATTTACGAGACCTGAATACGAGGTGTATTACAGTGTCGAAACTTATAGTGCTAACTGCTAATATGTACTACATTTGAAGCCTTTAGTATTCCGTATCAATGCTTCATTACGTAAATAAATTCACTACAATGTGTTCAATGAAACTCGCTCCCTCCTACGCTGTAAATTCGTTATGGATAGCACTAAAAGCATGATAAATTCGTTGTCAATGAAGCATAAAGCCTAAATTGTCAGTAACCAAACAGGCATGGTAAAAACACGGTATATTTGGAAACATTACCTACTATGGTCATCTATTCAACTACCGACTACGCCTGCCGTTGCTTAACTTTGTCGATCACTAGGATCGAGTCATACTGCCAAGCTATGAGCGCTTCTTAACGCGGCAAAACAAAGCAACGTCTAAAACTTATACATAATACTTCGCTCGTGAAATCAGATTTAATACCTACCTGAAAATTCCAGAAATCAGATTGCCTTCAAATATAAAACGGTAACCGTGTTAAAACGGAAACGGACGTAGCAATGGCGAAGCAATTCAATTTGCAAATTGCAATGCCAGCCCTCGCAGTGCGCCGCGGCTCACTACGACGCTTCAAACTTCGGAAGTCAACTGTTTATTTGACTTTATTTTAACTTAATTACGCCGCTAGCAATTGTTTGTTTACTATTTTTGTTTTCGGTTGGGCTTAATTAAAATTGTGTTTTAATTGCAGTGTCGGAGTAACAAACAAGTCTTTATTTAATTTAAAAACAAAAAATCCAATGACATTTCATCATTATTTTGAAATGCGTCAAGCTGTTTCGAGTATAAAGTATGATAAAGAAATCGACATCTATACAACTAAATAAAATTGACGTGTCTGTTTGTAATATTAAAACACCCGCTTTTTTACTAAATGCATACCTATATAAGTATGCATGAGGATACACGGTACACATACCAGAATAACATTTTGTTAATTTTTGTCTGTCTGTCCGTCTGTCCGTCTATTTAATCCGGCTAATGTCTGAAACGGCTGATCCGAATTTGACGGGACTTTTAATGGCGGATAGCTGATGTAGTAAGGAGTAACTTAGGCTACTTTTTATTTTCGTTTCAGCATAGGTTTACTGAAGCGAACCGAGGACGGGTCCACTAGTAGATAGATAAAGTTAAAAAACATTACCCTACTGCTGGCACAGTTGGGTAAAAACAAACCCTTGTCTCCTTTTTGGATGTCGACACGTCGGCTTTAGTCAATTGCAACTACGTTTTTCCTATCAAGGAGCTTGTTACGGGTTATTATGAAGAAATTAATAAGCTATATAAAATTTTATGCTACATAATTTAACCGTAAAATAGCCAATGCAAGATAAAGTCAAATTAATTACTTAGGAAATAACAACATAAAGGAAAGTCACAACTTTAACATTTTAAGTAACGCTACACAAACAAACATCGCCACATCGCCACAACATACACAATAACACGACACAACAACAACAAACTTAGTCACAAAGCTCAGATAGTCTTCGGAATTTATTGTAGCATCGCAATAGTGTTAATAAATAAACGTTTTTGTTACCTAGGACATAAATTTCTTGAAACGGAATGTTATTTTCCTGGCAAACGTCGGGGCAAGTTGGAATGCCTTGTGGAACGTTTGGATTATTACTAAGATTATTGTGACTATACGAAAAAATAAACCTGGAGTATAGAATCGGTCTTTATTTATTACCTGAATACGGTTAAGAATAGATATTTTAAGGATATTAAGTTTGATGTTTGTTTGTAGTGCTATTTTCTTTTTCTCTCATAATTACTAAGCAAATGATTTAGACGATTTTTAATCAGCTTCCAAAAAAGAAGAAGGTTATTTTTAGATTCTTATTGGTGATACAATTGTCACTGGATAAATAAAAACTATTTTTTTTAAAGTAGGTAGATGTTATAGGGTTAAAGTCACAAAAAAATAGTAGGTGAATTTTTTTTTTTTGGAGACAGAAAAGGGATAACTTATATTTTCCTTCTTATCTAAATGTCCCCTTAACTTAACTAAACATAGAAAACAGATAACAGAGTTAATTAATTCGCAATTACCTTTCCTACGCCGACTTAGTTCTTCCAAAGTCGACACTAAGTTTGTCTCTGCCAAGTAATAAACTTATAAAAGAACACGCAAACAACGTAACGCATGTAATGAACCATGAAATCCTCGGGAACTTTTGACTAATATTCCTTCGCCACGACATCGGGGAAAAACAAGTTGACAAACATTTTGGCAGTTACACAAACTTTGACGACCTTGACGACAACAGTAATGATTCGATCGATACCTACATACATATTTTATATTAGTATCTTTTGACGTGAATACGTTTTGACTGTGCTACCATACGGGGGCAAGCCTAAAATGTTAATTATAATAAATTCTAGGGATACAGTTTGGCGTTGTAATTTTAAATCTTTCGCCTACATTCAAAATTAAATTATAACACTAGATAGCAAAACGATCAAAGAATTAATTACAATAAGCGTAAAAACCTTTTCAATAATTGTCGGTTAATAAATATACCAACTACTGGTAGTTATTCGTGAGGCAAAATTTGATTTTGAAAAATAACATCGTAAAGATGAATTGATAACCAAATTCGGGATCTGTTATTTGAAGACCCTTTAGTTCCAAACAGGTTACATAATATTGTTTTAAGCGATGCCTTATACCGTCCGCTTGTACAGTAATTCAATAGTACTTTTACCCTCTATAAAGAGAAAATAAAAGGATTGTCAGAATAAATTACATACCTAAATGTGTCCAATAATGCCACCCACAATTTAATTATGAATTATAGATGTAATATATTTTCATAATGTTTCTTTCCCAATACATTAAATATACGGTTTATATGAATTTAGTAATTTGTTTGTTATACAAATTGGTAACCACCATATGCGACCGGTTTATTCGTTTGCCTCACTGTGAATCGAACCCAGTATTATTTGAACGGCAATCCGCTATAGAAGATATAGAACCACTACGCTATATGCCTCTAAAAGTTGGTAGCAGAAAACACAAGTCTGTAACAAATATGCGACATTTTGTCGTTGCAATGTCGCATCGCCGCGCAAATGCAAATATAAGTCATTAATAATTTAAAACTATAACTAAGCCATTAATAATTTAAAAGTAATTACACATCGCGTGAGAGACTCAGTCCTCATGTAAAGTAGGAAAGGTTCCCCTCAGGTTATGGAAATTAGCACCATTTTCACAGCGCGAATGACTAATTTCTCCATAACGATCCGCTACGAATACCTGAAAATAGGGTAATTTGAGCTGAATCACGTAGGTATATTGCGGTTCTTCTGTGACCTTTCATTGCTGTTTTTGTGATTCAGAGTAGTGTACACGTAATGAAATGTGTTTCGATGCATAACATAATAATTAGAGCTTGAATACTGTTTTAAAAATTATGAAATATGCACGTGAAATGCGGACTAAATTTCGGTAAATGTATGTGTGTAAGAGTTGAGGGATTTCAACATGAGTTTTCATAGAATACATCTCCAGTGTAAGAGTGTCGTAGGCTATATATTTTTATAGAGTAACAATCTTCTAACATTGAAAAAAAAAATTTAGAAGTGTGGTATTTTCTATACATGATATTTCTAAGGAAATTTTTGGTAAATAGGTACTAAAGGTTTTAATAATAACGGTGAGCAAATTTTATCGAAAATTTATAGCGCGTTAACGTTAAAAATTGGTATGATATTTATGTCCATTTATTAACTTATTACAAAGGTGGATATTGACTAGTTTGCTCATCATGCTGAGCCTTACAACTAAGCTTTACATCATAATTTTAAAGAACTGAACTGAACTATCGCGGTTTCATCCTTTCACAAACTCTTTCATTCAAACGAATGCCTTTGCTGGGAAAATCTATTAATAATATAGCGGCTCGCTTAGCTTTGACAAAACCTTTCAGATTTTCTGCTTATATCTTAAGCGTTCGGGATATTTTTAAAAAGAAACCGCTCCATTCAGTTATAGAAAAAATACTCGTGATACAGCAGAATAAAACTGAATGTAACTTTGCTGATCCCTTACCTAACTGTTAAGCGCTTAAAAAAGTATTTTTTGTGGTATGAGAATAGCAAACGAGCTTGTAATGCCACTAATTCTTGCCACCCATGGACATCGTGGCAAACCTCGAGCAGGATTATACGAAGAACCATAGGTTGGCCATGTACCTATTGATAGTAATAGGCGTTACTGAGATTATTAGAAATTGCCTACTCGTCACCTCCTTATCACTGAGGAGGCCTAGAATATAATTACTACGACAACACGTATAGTACAATCGCATGATCCATAATAAAATAACCGTTGTCATAATGGACTGCTGGTCAAAGCCGACGGTTTAGTCACTGCTTTAATTCCGCTTTAATGATGGATCATTTCTATCTAACCTACAGCCAAAACCAAGTAATTATCTCTATATCTCCGGGGTAATTTTTTTAAATTTTGATAAAAGTCACCTAATTTTAGATGCTACAGCATTGAAGAGTACCCAGGGTGAAGAACACTCCACGTACATCGCTGTAAGAGGTCGGGTTCAACAACTTGACAGCTTGCAGACCGTACACCCTTGTGATTAAGAGTCTCTACGAAATAACAGCTATGTAAGTAAAACATATTTTTAGAGTCCCATCCCCAAAGTAAAATTAAGAATGGGTACTCAGTTGGGAATAGTACCGAATTTATAAATTGGTCATAATTGCGACGCATTAATTTGAATTAAAAGCGACGTGTAAACTTTGGTGACAATCAAGAGATCAGCCTTAAGAATTAAGAAAAGATCAACCATAAGAGAAGTCTGAATAACAAATATCAGCAAATCAGCAATCAACCATTCTGAAACTTACTTCATAATAGTAAAGGTAAATATAATAGATATGGGAAGGAAATTAATAAAACTACGGAGGGAGGTAATACCAAAAACAATACATTATAGCCAGTTAACGATAACAAGAGAACCGATGACCTAACATGCCTTGAGTGCCTTAGAAGTGCTCAAGAATTTTCAGATAACAGCGCTGCTCCATCAACCAATCGAGTCCAAAATTGCTTAACTTGCTCAATCACACCATCAACGCAAGTGCCAGTTCAAGCACATCAGATAAATTTCTCAACAACAATCCACTAGGTTTCAGAAGGATCAGTTACATTTTTTTGGTTCGGAAGCCAAACATTTCCGGTTAGATATTAAAGTAAACTTCAATTACATTAAAAATTCTTGCCATAAAGATGTACGTTTAGGTGGAACGTCGCCAAATTTCATTTCGAGATAAAATCCAGATAAATTTGTGGAACCTCGAACTTGGCTTCACCTTTCAGTTCGTCCGTTGGACTTGACCCATTTATTGCAGTTGATTTTGATTATTTTTATTGCTCTGATATAATAACTGGTCTGATAAGGTGCCTTATATCCTGTACATTTTTAACCATAGCCTTATGACAACAACACTTATTGCTACTGCATGTCTTCAACGTTTGAATGGAAAAAGTAGACTGAAAATTAAGTAAATTTTTAGGAAAACAGCTGATAAAAGAGCATATGCATAATGGTAAGTGGTCACCATCGTTTATTGACATTAGTGAAATGTCACTGCATTCCAAGTTGCGTAGCATTCCAAGGAGCCATAAAAGTAATGAAAAGCTGAGCATTCGCAACACTATTATCCTGTGCATGTAGTTATTATGTGTAAATTTTTAAACAGTGTTCAAACACATACTTTAAACAAAAAATACCTTCCAAAAATGTTTTGTGTAAGTTTATAAATTGTTATATTCCCAAAAACAACAATAAATCACGTACTTACCTCAAGATCCACGATAAAATAGTAACAGTGCCAATTTTTAGATTCCGATAAAATCCAGATAAATTTGGCAATACCCTTGAACTTTCGTTAAAGGTAAACGTTTTATAGCCAATTGACTGACTCGACCTATTTTTATCTTTTGATGGAAAATAAAGATGTCATTTTAGTTAGCCAGTCATTGGCTTCCATCGATATAGGGCAGATTGTATGGATTTGTTAAGCAATTTGACAGAATACTTTATATTTGTGCTACAAATCTTAATTGCAACTAGTTCTTCCCGTCTCAATGCCAAGTTATCCCCTTGTCCTGTTATTCATCCTGCTTAGCAATGGAAGCTATTGCTCTAAACCTCTCTTGTATAGAGTTATTTGCACCCTCATGGAGGTCGGTGGAATTTTTTGAAATAAAATAGCTTTAAAATGAAATAACAGAGGCTGTTGTTGCAAAGCAACCTCTCCATAATCTACGTGCGCTTCCTCTCCATTGTAGCCATTACTACTATTTTTTTCTTCATGCCATTATTCGAATGTAAGCCTATAATGGAATGAATGTTTCTTTTTTCTTTCTGCGCCTTTAAAGGCGACGTTAATCATTCACAATCTGTCTTCTAGTTCACCAGTTATTTCCGTAAAAAACATTGTATTTCACAGAGTATTTCACACGTAAACTCAAAAAGGGAACTGTGCCAATATTTGTGTTCAGTTAAACGCTAATAAATTGAGTTTTATCTCCGAACTTGGCTGGCTAACCTTCACCTTCATCATTTTTAACAGGTGTAAACGACTTCTCAATTTAGTACGATCGTTGAATGGGTAATGTAAAGAAAGGTGTAAGGGGACAGAGGGGAAGGAGTGAAGAATGAAAAGATGTGTGTGGGAGTTTCCTTCCCCTTTCTCCTCCATATCAAAGCACTTATAAAACGAGGGTAGATTCAAGAAAAATATGTGCATAAGTGTATCATTGATAACGATATCTATGACTAATGAAGTTTGAATTTTGAGGGTTTATAAAGCGTTTTACAAGTAAGGCGCAATGATTACCACGCAGGACCACCGCACACCGTTCATAGGGTCCTGAGTTCGATTGCAACCCAACTGTCCCACTGCTGGGCTCGGGTCTCCTCTCACAGTGTGAGGGGTACAGGCCAAATTTCGCGACGCTGGCCTAGTACGGATTGGCAGAATTCACACCTTTGAGAACTTTACAGAGAACTCTCAGGTGTGCAGGTTTCCTCACGATGTGTTCCTTCACCGTAGCAAGTGATTACTATCTAATCTTTAAATATATAATATGTTATAATTATAAATAAGTTTCTACGAAGAATAAACCGGTGTCACGGCTGGAAATAGGCTTAAAAACCTCTAACTGTCAGTTTGGCCCACTTACTTGAGACAGCTCTGGGACAATCATAACTGCAGTAGAGTTTATTTAATTTTGTTAGTTGCTTATAAAATAGCAGTGGTATGAAGTCATAAATACGAATTATAAATCGTGGCCAAGTTTTTTTGGGTACTCGTTGAACTTTTTTTTTAAGTATGAACTCTAGTCGAAAGGTCATAAGTAAGAAAACAAAGATTAAAAATATTTTTTTCTTTTCTTTCAAAATTGATGATTTGGGGAATAATTAGGGCTTTACCTCCAATATCCGCCTTCGAAACCTGTACACAAGGGTTAGGAAAAAACAATTATAAATAATTATTGGTTATAAATTTGTTATAAAGATCTACACATTTTCTTGCTAATCTTAGAAACCGCTAGATTAATTTAATTTAAACTTCAGGTAATATTTAGTGCCTACTCTATTTTAAATAGTAACAAATATAATAGATTTGTAGAAAAACAATTACATTTGCTACATACATTTATAACAACTAGCTTGAACTTACTGCAGGATCTCACTGAAAATCAGCGGTTAAGCTAAACATTATTTTGAATAGGAGGTTTTATAGGTCTAAATAAAATTTTATGTTCTTTATTTAAAAATATAGTTGATTAAAGATTATAAAGGTATGTTCTCTTTTTTAACACTTTCCATGTAGGTAATAAAATTAAAATATTTATTATATTGACAGTAGATTAAAACAGTAATATGAAATCTGTTTCCAATTCGAAGCAATTTAACTTTTAACCAGTTATAACTTTAGCAAGTTAATTGTATCTAATTCGACTAATCTTACCTTCGCAAGCTCATCCTCAAAGTTTAATTTCACCAAAACAAAGTCACAGATTCACAAATAATTTAATATTTGATTAAAATGTTTACGAAGTTGCCTTTGTGTTAAGTAATGTTAAAAAAAAGAAAAGAATTATTATCACAGACAAAAAATAAACGAGTTCAAATTTCGAATGCAGTGAGACAAAATAGACTGTTTACTAAATTCCCGCGCAAAATTTATTATGAACGGTAAAATTTCATTTTTCTTATTACGTCTTCAAATTGCATTTTACATTTTTAATTTGTGCAAATAACACATTCGGGAACTATATTTTGAATATGGAAGTCAAAACAACTTCGAGGCACCAATTTCGCGAATGAACTGAATTTAGCTGCTTGAATCGGTTCTCAGTCCATGAAAATTTGTGAAGGTAAAACTGACTTCTAAATGTAAGTAAATAGAGTTCCATTTGGGATGCTGTATACTGGGTTGTTATTTTGAAATACTCCGCAACGAAAACTCGACTCTATTACTTGCTAACACAGTCGATAACTAAATCGAAGCGTTAAGGGAAGTCAACCCTAGTGTAAGTTGCCATTGGATAATCAACCTTAATGTAATAACGTTAAGGTATAATTTAAAAAATCGCATGTTTTGGTCAAGCTCGAACAATAATAAAATTAACTATATTTGGTGTTCTATGGCCAGTCTTTATTTATATGGCTGAATTGAACGTTATGCGGTTTTCTGAACTTCCATAACTTTACACTGCACCAGTTTTGTTAATTTGTAACTTAACGTTTCACCCTTTTATTATCAGCATACAGGGTTTGTTATTCACTTCAGTACTGAGAAAGACTCCAACTTTGCTCTAATGCCAATGATTGGAGGAGCTACTGGCCAGCTTAAATACTTATAGAAAATTTGTATGCCTCCCAAAAGCCTCCAATTTAACTCAACGTCTTTTATCTAACGATAAATTGACGTAACGTATCCTTCGAAGAACGAAAGCGCTTTAGAATTTTTGTCAGTAGCGGTCTTTAGAACCCAAGTTTTGACACTTGGCTTGGCCACAAACCCCTCCACCAATCGCTACTGGAACACAATGGTGGTACTAGAGACCTTTTTAAGAAGGAATGATTCGAATTTTGGAACTTGACCATTACATCACTTTTCTCATTGCCACTCAACTCTATGTAATTCCGAAGTACACGTACGCATGTACGTTGTACGTACTTAAAGTAGGTACAACGTTCTTGTTAGTCTAAATTCAATTTAGTGAAGAGTGACTCTTGGCGTATTTATTTAACACATTCTTATTCACGTCCTCATATTTCTTTTTGTGTCGCTTCGTTTGAACAATTGCCTACGATCTTTTATGAGATCTTGATATGTGAAGAGAATACTTTGTGTCTTTTTGGGGTTAAAAAGGAGTTGCCTACAGAACCGTATAACTATAAATTTAGTTGTCTATTTGTCCATCCTTTACAAGGCTCTATCTAATGACTACGACTATAACAATAAATAAAAAAAAATATTTTTTATGTAATAGTAAAAATTGGAAAAGTAATGATAGGATTAACAGTTGATATAAAACAGAAATATAAGCCTTTAACAAAATAAACTATGGTCAAATTTCGACCACGGTCAACTAACACAAACTATTCTTTGCCCAAAAGCATTATTTTTACCAAAAAAAATCTATAAACTTCAGGAGGCAACAAAGAGCCTAAATATCTTAGAAAATCTGTTTTCGTTCTCCGTAAATTGCTAAGGGAGGGCTATAGTTGTAGCACAAAAGACCCTACTTCAACGACTAAGCCGGCACTTAGCACCTAACTACCCACTTCCGACCCTCCGCGACTGACCTATTACGATACTATGTTACTACTATAACTAACTATAAAATAGTATATCCCAACTATATCCTTAGACCCCGTTGAAATGTTCATTTTCATATTAAAAGGCATACTAGTATCTATTGCAGTTAGCTAAAAATAGATATTTAAAATAATCGAAGATACCTTCACTTTTGAAGTCAAAAATGATTTAATAGATTCTAAAACAGCTTTGGTAACTCATGTGACTTCGCGGTTAAAAAACTAAAGAATTACTGTTAGTGCACCCTTTTAATAATGAGAAGAAAGCCGGTTTGGCTATTTGTTTTTACGATACGATATCCTTAAGGATTTCTGATACCATTTTCTATCTTATCCGGCTCGAAGGACCAAAAGTCGTTAAGGCAAGTACATGAAAAATTATTGATACTTACGATGAAAATTGTACAGCTTATTGTATTTATTGTAAATAGTCATTGAAAGCTAAGAAGTAGTTTTTTAAATTCTGATTTGAATTCTATCGCAGCAGAGCGCCGAGCCGCCGGATTGATGTATTTTTATATTATGTTACGACAACATATTATGTAAACGAGCTGACAGTGTTACCATTCCCTGCTGCCCGGGGACGTCATGACAAACCTCAAACAGGATTAGGTATAGGGGAGATCATTAGTTAGTTAGTAGGTCTTGTTAGTAATAGGTGTTCATAATAATATTAGTAGTTATGCAGATTTTCTGATCTCGATCTAAGTGTGTATGTTCTGGTTCCTGAGTGGTCCATGGCACCCATATCTTAGTGCAACATAATGTGAGGCTATGGGTGTGTCTTTAATCATTACAATAATTAAAAGGATGGAGCAAACAAGACATTGTATCGCGAACATAATGTAATAGCGGGGAGAGAGCTGATTTTTAATGATGATGATAGATAACAGATGACAAAAGACAAAAGACAGACGACAGTTTGACATTGACATTTGTCCTTAGTCGCTAGACGTGTGACATAGTATGTTTATTATAGTCGTAACAATTACCATTTCTTAAAGGTACGCCGTCCAAAAATTCTTGAGCACTCAATATGATTTATAAAAATTGGAGTTTTATTATTGTTAAAAGCTTGTCGTTATTGGAAGCTTTCGAACGGAATTAAAACTTTTAATACTTCGGGAAAAAGGCTCCGTGGAATACGCTTCAAACCGCTTCAAGTAAGGGAAAACTTACGCTTTATCGTTTCCGGTTTGTTTGTTCGGCTTAAAGTTATAGTTATAAGGCTTAATATCGTCTTTTACCTGATTCATACCTTTTTAGAGGTATTTGGATGCGGATAATATGCACATATGCGAATTGTTTGCATTAACTCACTCACTATTCACACGCACACATACACACAGACATTATTCATACACATAACTGCTTATTTATTGTCTAAAATATTATTGCTTCTCATTAAATTACGTTTAGTCAATTATTACTGTATAGCAATTTGATAAGACTACCCTCTAATAAATTTGTAACTTAACTTTGTAACAAAATAAGGATTCGTCTTTGGCATTAAGTAGTTTAAGTAAACTGTACACTATTGTTATATAAATCTGTAATTGCTGTTGAATCTGAATAAATAAATAAATAAATACTATGTCGATAGACCAGGGTGTCAAAAGAGGTGACAGAAGCCGGCTTGGCTTATAATAAGACTGTTTGTAAACATGTTGAAACGCTGTTAAAGGGTCCTGGGTTCGATTCTTAGTGAGACAGAAATTGAATATTAAATTAACGATTCCCAACGAGGAAGAAATTTTAACGATAAAGTTAAATTATTGTTCTTAGTCTGGGTGTCTAATGTATATTATCTGTCCATTTGTGTGTATATGAGTGTATATTGAAAAATATACTCCATTATTAAAAGAAATTAATTTCAAACATCCAATTCAAATAGCCATACTGCAACAAAAAACCAATTTCAAAAGTAACCGAACCATTGTATTCATTAGAAAGCTGGAACGATTTCTAATAATCGCAAAAAACGTCGCAGACTTCGCGAAATGATTTGCGATAAAAAGCCGACTCATAAAAATGTAGTTCCAAGGACGTTGTTACGATAAGAAGAAATTATGAGTGACGCGAAAACAACAGTGTTTTCACGAACCGAACAAACAAATTAAGGGACCTGTTTGATCAGTAACGAAAAGTTGTAAGTGGTGTAGTTCAAAACACCGATAACGAAAAAACTGACCTTATGAAAACAGGAACTCTTAGCTTATAAATGTGAGAGTTTGTAAAGATGCTTGGATGTTTGGTTATTTGGATGTTTGCAAAGTCCTTCACGTTCTAACCGTTGAATGGTTTAAGCTGAAACTTGGAACGCAGCAGAAAAACACAAACACATCACAATGGTTGCATAAAGTTATTATTATGTCAACGATCGGTGGTAAAATTGTAACAGTAAAACAATACATATATCCGTTTGTTTAAATGTTATTTTTGAGATATGGGCGCCGTAATAAAACATAATTATAAAATACGAGTATCAAAGCCTGTATCATCCCTTTATGGAAACGAATCAAATAAAACCTCTTAAGTTCAAATAACGTTGAAATCTGTCAAGGCGGTTATGCTGTAGAGAGGTCAGAATACATTGTCCTTCTTCTAACGAAGTCCCGTATTAAAAAAAAACATTATTTTTAAGGTACAAAGTCCCTACTATACAATATACGATACCTACTCAGTCTACAATTAGATACTCAGTCTACAAATAAATCATTCCGATCTTAATGACCATACATACAATAGTTTATATCTTATATTTTGCTATCAAACAAGTTATTTTTAGATGGTTTAATCAAATTTCGGTTTTTTGTTGCTTTGATTCTGAACGAATGTCATATTATTTTCGTTGTTTTGCTTTTTTTTACACTAAAAAAAAATCATAAAATCTTTCCTTTTAATAAGATGCATAGCAAACATTTCTTTAAGATACAATTTTATTCCATCCAAAATTAATTGGAGTTTATGAAAAAACTACCAAGTAATTTCGAAGCTCAGTAAGGGATTTTTGCTTATCTAATTATCAGGTAGCTCATCTAATTATATTGGCTTTTTACTACCGAAAAACAAAGACATACGCCTAACGAACAAGCGTATCATAGCAAGACTTGTAATAAAACCTACCATCATAAAACTGTTGACGGATTCACAAACCGACTGCGATTGTTACAAACAACGTATCGATCTAACAAACTTTTGGACTCGGTAATTCGATAAGGGGACTCTGTCATGAATTATCTATCGAAGTTGTAGGTTATTGGGGTCGATAGCAAGGAACGAAATGGCTGGTGAAGCATCACATTTTGTTAGCAAGATTTTTGTTACATAAAATCTTTTATTAAGTACCTACGCAATTTCTTTATATTATTTGGTAAAGGGTTCCATTTTCTTTAGCGTTTTATAAATAATACAGGCACGTACGAGTATTAAATTAGAAAAAAAAATGTACAGAAGATGTGCATCAAACCAAATTCTATTCGTAATTATTATGTGTTAAGCTACGCATAAATTAACTTTGTATGACTCGAACTGCTTACTAATATTGATTTGTAGGTTATATGACACTCGTAGTTCATACTTACCTTGCGTTAAACATACACATAATTTAGAAATCGAAACTCACAGTGTCAGATTTTCTCATAATGTTGTTGTTATGATATTCCGTAGATGGCGCTTTTCGTAAGAACTTTCTTTTGCACAATTTTCTTTAGAGACATGTGCCTCTATTTCTCACCTACCTACTGAAGAATCTTTATAGGAAACTGACTATCCGTTCTACGAGTATCTTAGATCAGTGATAAACTGAAATGCTGACACAGGGAGTAACTGAACTTGAAGATACTCTTATCTTCCTAAACCCATCTTAAAAGGTCTACTTCGATTTATAATGGATTTTTTGAAACGCTTTTGATTTCGCCAAAAAATTAAACAACCGCATGATTTAATAGTTACTAGAGGACCTGTTTCATGGTCAAAATTCGACCATATCTCATCAAAACAATAGATTAAACTAGTTCAATATACCCGCTGGAGTATGACAATGTCAATTGTTATAATTTTCCAAGAAAGTATCTCGAACAAGTCTAAAATCTAATGCCTGATGTAATAAATTATGATCAAACCTCGACCACGGAACGGGTCCTTTATTTCAGTGTAATCTAGGTTTCCATTAAAGGCACAGATTAGAAAATAGTTACTTTGTAAGTAAAGGCATAGATACGTCTGTGTAAGTTCTATGGATCGTTCAAAGCGACCGTTATTGTGGGTATTGGGATGTCCAAAGGCCATATTTCGTATAGATTGCCAATAGAGCGTGTCCAATAGGTTTTCTAAGCCAAATCTGTTGATAACGCACAGCGTGTGCCAAAATAGTGTGGTTCTTGCACCTTATAGGTAGTAGTTTTTACCCGACTGCGTCAGGGCAATGTCTTTCAGCGTATGTATGTATGTCTGTCTTTGGCACGCTCTAGAGTCTAAACGGCTTGACAGATTTCAACGTTTGAGGTGTCATTGAATTCGTCTCGATTGTGAGAATAATAAGGGCTATTAGTTTTTCTAAAACACCCACTAATATCACAGTCAAGTTTTTTTTGCTAATCAGGTACCACTAGTAACCCAGTAAGTATATACTACTTCTATGTAAACTAAGCTTACCTTATAGCGCAGCTCGTGCCATCCTCGTCATCTTCTCTCTTTCGTTTCCTGCGCCTCAAGTATAGATAGGCGCCGAGAGCGAAAAAGACAGCTAGAGCCCCACAGCTCAGTATTGTAATCAACACTACGTCGCGTTTCTTCATTTTGACCTGGAAGAAGAATAATGATTAATCATTAAACGTAATCAGTAAAGTGATTGACGAAATTAAATAACTGCGGGTGTGATCGTAAAGTAAATAGGTGACCGGAAGTGGTAAATTTTTTTTGTGAGTGTTTCCGTTTTTTAGAGGGCACGTTAAGTCGTCGGACCCGGTTGTTGTCATTAGGTTACAATCGTTAAGCCATATCGGAAGGTTTTTCGTACGTTACATTAGCAATTGACCAACATTCCTTTAGATCCTTTACCACCCCCTGCGTAAGACTCCTGCACTTCCATAATTTTACTAATATTATAGGGGTTTTGTAAGTCCATCATGCTCTAACCATTACACGGATTAAGTTGAGACTGGGCACAGATAATTTGCACCCAGGAATAGGACATGGGGTAGATTTTATCGCGATTATATCCCCTTGGAATAAATCCAATATTTTTTTAACTACTCTTCCGAGGGCGAAGTCACGGGCGTAATCTAGTACTTAATAAACTTAACACGCTTACTTATTAGTTGATAAAGATTGTTCAAGGCCTTTTCAATAATAAGAAAGCTTGTAGACTTTAACTGATGAAAGTCAATAGACAAACTTGCTAGAACTATAGTATGAAACAACAATTTCAAGTATAAAAGATATTCCTCAACATTGAACAAGTTATTATAGGATAACATTCTAGAGTGGAACCAGAATAGCTTTCAAGAATTTATTCGAAGATTTCCATGCATACTGGTTTCCTTACGAGTTCGTGAAAAGAATTCTTGAGGTGAAACTCAACATGCAAACACGAACAATACTTACGTGAATTGATGTAGATAGTGATGATGGAAATGGACCACGAATATTTTGAATCTTTTAAATTTAAACCAATCGCTCGCGTAGTTTTCCCGTTTTCCCAATATTTTTTATAGCTGCTCCTCTCGTATTCATCTTAGCGTGATGTTATATAGCCTATAGCCTTCCTCGATAAATGGACTATCTTATACTAAAAGAATTTTTCAAATCGGTCCAGTAGTTGTAGTAGTTGTGTAGCCTCTATAACTTAAGAAACTTCCATTGTACGAAGTCATTCGTTATGAAGTCGTGGCGACGTCGTTACTCTGTCGGATCGCTATCTATTAAGCCCGTTGCCTGACGTTACGGTGTCGGTTTGCTTATAGCAATACCATCTGTCTATAGTGTAGTCTATAGCCCTGTACCATGAGTCTATAGTATATGCTTTGAAAGGAATTGTAAACGAATTTTAACTGCAGAGCGAGTCTTCTAATTACTAGAATCTACCATATTTTAATTCACACTAAAACAGTAGTAAGATTACCAGCCTTATTATTACACTCTTAAGGTTCTATTTCGTCCTGCGTGGTCTGTATAAAGCGCGTTATGAAATTATGTATAACTTGTATTCGTTGGTATTCAGACATTGTGCCGGAGTCGTGGGTTGGGTAGTGATGTAACTAGGCAACTTCTGTCGCATTAAGACCGATACCCTAGCTTGCCTTTTACTGGACATCCCTTTCATATTCAAATTTCGAACCTTACCAGCTGACTAATGTTCAGTTGAATTCCTTGTATATTCCAATTATCATAATAATTACAGCTAAAAAGAGAGAGGTAAAATTTAATCGGGCAAGAAGGAAGTCATACAATACAAGGCTTATACTAAGGAATAACATAATTGTCCTCCCCCCTCATAAAGGTCCATCACTCGGCGACTGAACCGATTTTCAGTGACGGATTATAAACATATTATGTCTTTTTAAAATTACTATAACGCTATTTACTTTAAATCATTAACGGCTACTGATTACGGGATTCTCCTCACTAGAAAGGAAACTTAGATCATTATCCAGTATGGATTGATGGAGGGGTTAGTGGCCAACCCAAGTGTCAGAATTTTTTTTTGCCATCCAAGGGCCTTCGACATCTAGCGATAAAAACTGACAGCTTAACGTGTCCTCCGAATCACGAAATGACGCACGACATATTTGCTACTAACGGTCACTTTCCGACGTTCACTTTCCGACCACGCTCTCAGTTGCTTTACTTCGTCGATCATTTAAAATCAACGCTAACCGCTAGACTATGAGCGCTTCAGTTTAATATCTACCGAGGTTTAATACAAAGTAGAATTTAAAGGCACAAAGCCGAGTTTCCACACAATGCATTCACATTATTAAATGTTATTATGAAAGGCAACGGTAAGCGAGTATTTGTGATTATAATTTATAAGTAGATAGAATAAGCAAACGCTTCGTTTTGCTTATGAGCTTTTAATATTATGTTAATAAAGTATTCAGATATACAAAGAGGTATTTTATAGGAGAAATAATCAACGGACAATTAGATTGTTAGAGCAGATTGTGTGATCTTAACACACTCTTACAGTGTTCTTAATAAAAATTGGCCTGAATTTACTCTCGAACTAGCTAAACCTAGGGTTAAATTTTACCCTTATAGGCCCGAAATTCTGCAATATTTTAGTTGTAATTATAGCATATTTTTGTGGTAATTCGCATTGAAATACCAAAGCGGAGTAAGAGCGCCATGCTAGTTAAATAATAATAAGGACAATGAATTCAAACTTGTAGAATAAACATTAAAATAACGAAATAATTTTAAAGACATTATTCAGAGACAAGACTATGTTACGCTTGCAATTTTTAAAGATAATGTAAGTAAAGTAATGAACCGTAATAATGTGTCATTCACGAGAAGTCGTCTTGAAGTCAACTACGCAATTTTACCGAAGTCTACGACGTTTAAAGGTTAATAAGCTATGAATATATACAAATCTTTCCTTTTTTACGCGCCAAGTGGAGAATAGGTAATGTTTTGGAGAGTCTGTAGGTACAGCCCAATACCAAAATCAAATTCAAATCATTTATTTCGTCTTAGGAATTTATAGCTCACTTAACTAAAACGATACATAAATCGTCAGGGATTGTAATACTTATTTGAAGTTTCATTAGATTTGTGTTCATTCATTGTAGTGTAGATATGACAGGTTACGTCATACCAAACAACCGGAAGTGATCTAAGCTACATTGCATTTATATCATTCTGTCATTTACCGTCTCATTTTGATGTCCCTACTTACAACAGTTACAACGCATAACACTTCCCACCGCGCTCGTATCATAACTGTCATAGGTTCCGATGAAATGATGACGAAGAGATTAGAAGTGAAGATGAATATAAAATTCTGGCACCTTCCGAAGTACAATTGGCAAAGTTATGATGTGACGTAGATTAACGAGATGCCAAAGGTATTCAGACCATTTATAACGGAGCATCAAAACACATAAATAAGGGTCTAAGAGTATACAGCATAACCATAAATTCAACACACACCTACATTTGGCAATATGCCACGTTGTGTACACTGCTATAGCTGCATGGCAGTGTAAAGCCAAGTTCAGTATCAGACCAGATAAAATGTCATTAAGTTTAATATTTTTGAGGGGCAGCTTTCACTTCGATAGATTTTTTATCTGCTATCCCGTAAGAATTTTACCTTCTCCCGAAAATTATTTCGGGATAAGGGGATACTTATTAAAGTATCCCCTGAGATATTATTATAATATTATCATCCCTGTTTTAGCTAAAAACGGGCCAAGTTTCTTATAAGTGGACCCATTGGTTCCTTGCGATGTGACAGAGAGACAAAAATTAAAAAAGTTTTATTTCATATCTAATTTAAATCTAATCATTAACAAATCCTACTTACAACAAAATTTAAAAAATATATTTGATGAATTTTGATGTAAAAAAACGTGCCATAGGAAGATATAGCAGACCTACTACTTTACCGACCTACCTTATAACTATAAGTCAATAAAGTACTTTTTAAGCACTAAGAAGCTTTGCTTCTTGTCTTTTTTCCTCTATAAATAAGCGAAAGCTTCGCTTCCTCATGCTAAAGAAAAGTTGAATTCCCTTCTGACATTCTTTATTAACAGTTTTGAGCAGTAATTTTAAATGAACTTGGCGCATTTCACTGTGCGAACTTTGCAACGAATTTAATAACTTCCTTAGTTACATACTACTGCGTTAGTTTGGACGTTTATTGCTTGTTGCAAGTGTGGGACGCTACCATTATCGGTTTTTGTCATTTGTATCGTAATTGAACCACGTAATAAAATTGCATAAATGATCTATGATGATAAATCATTGCCTTCAAACAACATTTTTCATATAACCGTGTTTATCAACGACCATCCTCACGATTAAACTTGCTTGACAAACATTATAAAGTTTGACAAGCCGCTTAATTACTTAGGGGCTATATTACACTGGCTGTTTTCGACATTCCAAATGACGATTTAAAAGTAACTTTTGAAATAAATCAAGTCAGGCCGCGGCCGACAGATGCTGTCAAATTATTTATAGTTATTATATTATTTATTATGTTGTGAAATTTCAGTGTTTTTAGTGTTTTTATACAAAATTTTAGTGTTTTATTCCCAATACAAAATCAGAAATATAAATAATGTCTAGGAAACCAATAGGTAAGTTTATATAATTAGCCACCTAACATAAACGCTTTCATTCGAGAATTTCAAATTAGTACCTATGGTTTTAAAAGGATATTCTGGTTCTTATACCAGATTTATTAAGTCTTCGTACTTCATCAGAATCCAATCGCATCGACTGTCAATCTCAGCATTAACTTTGTAAATTCACTCTTATGTCCAAAGCAGTATGAGCTAATTTCTATCTGTTAAATGCAGTTTTGGTCACTTTTAAATGGTTATACTCCTTAATAGGTATATAGCGATATGCATATATGCATATGCATGCATTTTTTGTGGAAAATAAGTGTCGTTTCACTTTATCGACAAAAAAATCTAAATTACTATGTATAATCTTTCAATAAAGGCAATACAATTGTTAACTTAATAACTCAAATTAAGACGCAAAAGTTTTCAACAGACTTCAGAAATATTGTAACTAATAAACTGGTAATCATTACTTAATTGAAAACCAAAAAACTCGAGTGCCGAATATTGGGGATCAATAAAAAAAAATTAACCTATGTCACTCATTATCGAGATGAATCCAATGACACCCCATATTTTTTTTTAATTCGTCAAGCCATTTAGACTACAGGGCATGATAAAGAAATGGACATACTCGTACATACATACATACGTACATACATACATACCGCTCGTTACAAAAATTTTAGGTCCAGGACCTGGAGCATATAGATTACCGGCAACAGTGGGTTTTGCGGGACATGACCCATCACGATGGCGGAACCCTATGTACTCTTTCGGTACTGGGGCAAGCTCTCGCATTAAGGCATTGGGGCCGGGGCCAGCGTATCGCATTGATCGGGTCACTCGGGATGGGGTTGTCTCATCTCCTGCTTGGAGTTTTGGGGCTAGGTACGTTGAAAGCACGTTGTTATTTATTATGTAGAAATTAGGTTTAACAATATGCTTAAATGGTCGAAAGCTCATTAATAGAGAGAGAAAGAACTATTCTAATGTGCCGAGTTTCTATACTTAATTAATTTTAGTATAATAAAATACTTTTATGACGTGTGTTATTCTTAGTTTGCTTTCTATTAGTCGATATTTGACCTAGTGAAATAATAATTAAATCTTATTTTTATTTAAGATTTCCTACTCGAGCAGTACAACGGACTCCGGGGCCAGGGGCGCATGCACCCGAGCGATGTCCCCCAACCAGAGACGCCCGAGCCCCGGCGTACTCCATGGGTGCGCGACTCGGGTTCGCCCCGCGGAGAGCGGGTCCGGCCCCGAACGCTTATGCGCTGCATCTGGCCCCGGGCAGCCCAGCTTATACGATGGGCGCGCGCGTCGGGTTCAACCCTAAAGCTAAATCCCCCGGGCCGGCTGTGTACTTCCAACGGGATGCTGACGTTTATAAAACTAAGTAAATGGCTTATTAATACGTAACTGTATTCACACAACACATTCAGACTCAAGAATAATTGTAACATTGAACAGTATTTATGTTACTATATGGATTATTTTAAACCTGTTTTAGATAAGTGCAAATAAGCAGACGTCAGTTAGCTTTGAGAACTTTTAAGTGTACAGGATTCCTGACCGTATTTTCCTTTACCGAAACAAGCTTTAAATCAATATACCTACTTTTCTGTTACGCAAACAATCTTAATTATTCTGCTAGTTACATAAATCAGCAATATAAATTGTAGGGATTATTCTAAAATGATTTATGTACTCTTTCAGGGCTCCGAATTACTCGATGGCGGCTCGTTTAGAAGGAGCGGGAAAGGCTACCAAGTCACCGGGTCCGGCCAACTACCCACCAAACCTCTACAACACGAAGAAGGTTAGTAAAAGATATTAAAAAAAAATATTACAAAATATAGGTTTATACTTAAATAGTTGGACGAGAAGACGAACCGTAAGTTAATAAATGGTCAAGTCACATCAACAGCATCTAATGCGTTATAGATATGTTGTAAGAGAAAAGAAAAAAACAGTGCTGCACTTAAGTCACAGCTGGAACATGATAAACTAAAGTGGTGGTTTATTAAAGTTGGAGAATACTAGACAGATTAAGGCAAATATATTAGACTTAATAGAAGCGGGAATATTGTATACCTATAGCTACCTTATGTGTTTCTGGGGAAGATCGAAAAGCATCTTAATTTTGTGTATATTCGATAATGATCTTTAATTCATTCTAAATAGAGTATTAATTCGCTTGTTGCAGAACCCATACGCGTACTCGTTCGGAACGTATCATGGACCTTATGCACCGCCAATGATTATCAAAGAAGATACGATGGACTGCTTGTAAATCTACAAAAAGAACTTAATGTCAAGGTTGAAGATGTAAAAAAATGCGTCCAAAGCACTAATACTAATGTTCTTAGTACTAAAGTGATGCTAAATCATCAAGCGGTCTTTGCGTTAGATTGCTTGATATCAATACTAACTTTTACGAGTGTACAGTCACAACTTATCAGTGTACGTCAAAAGTTTAAACGTAACGGAGTCTTTAATTTTGTTGGGGAACGTCAAAGAGTGACGTTTTTCGACAACTTTGTTGTAACAGTCTTATCAACGTTAACTTTGTTGGTGTGGCAGACTGTTATTTGTTGTTTGGTGTCTGTTGAATAAGATTTTCTGTTTTTTCTGTTGTACTGTTCAGTAATGTGAGTTGATGTTTTCTTGAAAAGTTTTATAAAAAATTCGTAAAAGTTGGGAAAAATTTTACTTGCATAATTTTTGGAAATAAAAATATTGTATGTGGAACTAGCTCGACTTGTTTTTTATTTTTAGTTGTGCAGAATAAATATTTAGTTTATCCTACTTGCAACTAATATTATAATGTGAAAATTTGTAAAGATGTTTGGAAGTTTGTAAGTCCTTCACGCTCTAACCATTGAACGAATTAAGTTAAAACTTGGCACACAGATAGTTCGCATCCAATTATCATTTTATGTTCATTAATTATTCAATATTTTAAACTACCTCTCCGCAGGCGAAGCCACGGGCGTTGTCTGGTTAAACATATTTTATATAATAAATAAATAAAGAATTATCAAAAATCTTAAAATATTTCTTATGATTTCCTTTAATTTGACGGAAAAATTGTTTCTACAATTTATTCTGGTATCTATGACATTTTAACAAACTTCACATACACTTTAATTATTTTCATGGAACAGTCAGATTTTTGCCTTTACATCCTGAATACCTTAAAATCGCCATTCAATGAAAAATAACTTAAAAATTTTACATAGCCTATAACAAAAGATTACAGATTTGGAATTAAGATTCTCTGAATTTAAGTTAACATTAATATGAAGTAAGATTGTAAACACACACGAGTGTCGGGTATTCTATATTCTGCGCGCAAATTTAATCTGAGTTGCATGGAAAATATTGAATACGTGCCTCTATTCACTTATTTATTGAAAAGAGTAAAAAAACAGATTCCTGACTTCACGGCGACTAAAATAAATTTAAAAACAAGTTCTATACAATACTAAACATAGTTAATAAGGATGTTTAAATATTTTTTTTATTTCAGACGTTTTCAAACAAATTATTTTCAAAAATATTTAACATTCATGTTCAAGTAAGTTTAAGATAAAAATCATTAAAGATTTGACGATCCATATGGTGCACGCTAAAACGCCGTTCAATGGGTTCTGGGTTCGATTCCCTACGAGGCAAAAAATGATGAATTTCAACACCAAGACCCGTCTTTTCTCTAAAGTAAGATTATTTGAGATTAAACTTAACTTTCCTAAAATCTCACGTAGTTAAGGTATATCCTTATGGAAGTTACACAACAACCATTAAATGTTCGATGCGGGCCCTGTGTGTAAGACCCCTAATAATTGTACTAATTGTAAACATTGTACATTCAACTCAATGAAAAGGCATTTATGGAAAGTCTTATTACATGTTATTTCAACTCATCACCGACAAATTAAGTTACAAAGACCATCAAGGACTATTACCGTCCTATTGTACAGCTTCGAAATTCGCCTGATTGGCTGTAGGTACCTATCGCAACCGAATACAAAGTAGCCAAAGAAATTCTATAACACGATCTACTTTGCTGAATTCAACCTTATGACGTTGTAATAGAGTTGAAAATTAAATGGTTGCGATAAGATGGGTCTGTACATCGTTAAGATACTGTAATAGCATATTAGAAAAATACACTTGTTAGAATTACAACTTTCTAAATGTTGTTATTTATTTCGTTACTTAAAGATTGGAATCTAAAAGTCAGTTAACTAACCTGTCTGACGTGTTGTGACATGTCTGTGTAACAACGGCATGGTAGTGTGAGTCGTGTTCACTTTCTAAATTTAACGACTTTAAACACAGAATTAAGCTTTATTTTCTTCTCCATGCAAACTTTAACTATGCCAAATATCAAAGAGTTCTCAAAGTTAAACTAAACTCTTCGCTTATTATATTGTCTGTGTAATTATAGAAATCTCTAATTATACCAACAAACTCTCAACTCAAAATTAAACGTGCTTTAGGCATTCACAAACAGTTATCTGAGGTGTAATACGACCTGAAAATTTGCTTTCAAATGCCAAATGGACTTAGAGGGTCGTAAGCAGAGACTTTGACTCAAACTTTGCTACGACTTGAACAAAGGACCGAAAACTTTGTCCGGCCAAAAGTTACGGAAGGGATTCTATTTCTTAAGAAATTGAAGGTGAATTTCTAGATATTTCTTAGTTAAAATATTTTAGTGGAACAATGGAATTATATTTCTACGTAGTTGCCTACATAAGTCTAGTGGCCGTAAATATGATTTTCCTTAAAGTTTGAATTAGGGCCTAGAAGTTATAAGTATAATAAAGTTAAAAAAACTATACGTATAGGTAAGATTTTTAATCATTAGAGAACCCATTCTATGTTTGAAATACTTCCTTAACTTATTATATCAAAAAAAAAGATTTATACAAGAAATGTTACTTTAAAAAATATATTTTATCGAGTTGATGATTACTATCGGGACAGAAGAAATAAATCGATAAAACAGTTATTAATTTGATATATTAGGTACTTGATAAAACTCCAAGAACCCGCTAGAACCCGCTAGAACCCGCTAGAACCCCGAAACTTGCAGAACGGGAAGGCTATGCGGATACGATGCGACGCTAGCGGCCAATCGACCCGAGTCACTTTACTGAGGCAAGTACACTGGCATCAGTACTAACTCGAGTATACACCTATTTAGTTTATTACATTCAAATGTTTTAGTTACTCTACCTGTAATTGGGTGAAATTTTCGACTGAAATGAACGTTTGTGTGAAAGATACTCGTATAAATGTTTGTTCTTAAATCATAAGATGAATTTTACACGATGATTGATACACGCGTACTACATCATTACGTTTATATCGCGGTTTCCGCTTGTTTTTTGTAAATACTAATTATATGAAGTGATGCAAAAGTAAATGAAAAGACCTGAGAACGCAAGTTTATATCGATACAAACGTGCGTTGTTAGCATCTTCATAAAACGTCGCATACAATTGATCAACGTGGAAAGATCGGTTTGGTATTAGTGAAGTCAAGTCCACTTGCATCACTGGGAATCAAAATGCCGGGATATATTTATGTGAGCGTTTATTTACAGACTATCGACGGTCTCTTCGTGTTTATATTAACAGTACTCCATGACTACTTTGGCAATAGTGTCAGATTAAGATGAAAAATTATTATTTTGACACGTAACGTCTAAATAAATATCTCGGTTGTAAATCATGTGCGTAAATCATCATATTTGGAGTACCGTTTACGAGTGTAAGATAAAACTATACAAAAATAAACAGAAAATAAGTACGATTTGATAAAATATTAGGTATTTAGAACGCTTTTAAAAAACAAAGTCAATAAGTAGGACAACCAATTTTCATATACATTTTGCTAACCATTGATACTATCAACTTTTAAATTTTTATGTTGCTCTGATTTCTAATTAGTGTTCTGAACAACCAAGTTTTTCAAACAACTTCTAAAAATTTTAAGCACAAGTTACTAGCGCGAGTAGAATACCGCGTTAAAGCCAGTACGCTTGCCTGTTTGAACGCAGCATAGTATAGCACAGACAACGTGTAGAAATGTTTCGTCGACATTGTACCCGAAATATATAGAATCGATTGACACTGACCTGTCTGAAATATTAATGGCTTGGGCCTACGATAGTATAGTACAATTAATGTGTTGTCCGATTGTCCTTTTCTTTTTCCCATAATAAAACGAAAAGGCACTACTTTGTACAAAAACCTAGCATGTATTCGTGTTTAATAAATAAAGTTCTAATCTATTGACGAGGTACCTAGTATAGTTTTGGACTTAGGAATTAGACAGATGTAGCCAAAATTATATAGTTAATGTCTCTTAAATAAAGACGAAGCTAATAACACATTACATTGTACCAATCCGTCAAGCTATTTGAGCTGAAGGGCGAGCTAAAGAAATGGACGTACATACGCTCGAAAGACGTTACCCTCTTTTTTACTAACAGGACTAACCTGTACTAATAGTACTAATTTCCGAGACCCCCACACTAACGAATTAACAACAACTAATATTCTCATTTACATCTATAACTAACAGGACCTAATAACCAACTACCAGTCCCGTCTTAGTCCTACTCGAAGTTTGTAACGATGTCCATGTGCAGGGGTTGGTGGCACCGTCAGCTCGTTTGCTATCTTAAAACTATAAAAAGTACATGGTAAAAACATTTTATTAGTTATCTACAAACTTTAAACCTTACCTATACACTTGAAACTCGGAAGAATTTTACCCAAGCGTCGCATTGTCATCCCGACGAACATTTCAAAGGAACAAACAACGCCTCAACCAAACGTTATCTTAATGAAATCTTGTTTTATTTTGGTTGATATCAAGCCTTATTTTCTTCGCACAGGAAAACAAAATTGTTGTTTTATAATATCAATTTTCATCATTATATTCTTTGCAGATATTAATATGGGTGTCATTAAAAAAATTGTTTTATCGCCTTGAAATAAGAAAGGATATCCAAGAATATACAATTTCTAAATACTTAAAAAGAGCGACATCTATTAACCAAAAAAGGAAGTTTCTTTAAAAGGTACGTATTAATTAATTACTTTATTAAACATTGGTACTACAAGACTCAACTCATTTATTTTTACGTTCCTCTTTAACTAATGAAACAAAGTCGAAGTTCAAAAGAGACGCATTAGAAACTGATATTTCAGTATTAATAATCAAATGATACAATAATACCTAGCACGTATACATAATCGTACATACATAGGTAATCAAAAATACTTTAACTAAGGGATTTCCATTTGAATGATCATGTATAGCATAGCCCCTTGAGAGCCAAGTTAGCGTAACAGTGGTCTGATGGTCCTGGAGCCCAGTGCGTATTACAACAATGCGTGTTATGAGAACTACTCAACATAAAAACCCTTTCTTTCTCACTACTCTCTAGAGCATCTCTAACATTTGTACGTACACTGTGTACTTCAGATTGCTGTTGTCAAACTCGTTTAGGTGGGCTACATTAGGGTAGTGAGTTATTGTCGTTAAGGTATTATTAGGCTAAAATGTATTGGTATCTGTTAGTATCATCAGATGAAAATCAAAACGTTATGACAAACAAAACGTTATTAGCCAATAGTTCAGTTTGGAGTTTCAATTGTTTCACTAAGCTTCAAAGGTTAAACTAAAGGTGAAAAAACTGATTTCTATCCTCGGGGATGAATAGGATTAGTATAAGTTGCTTAGTCTTCTAATCCGAGGCGCTGTTGAGGAATAATTAGCAAGAGATTAGGAGAAGCTTTGGATTTTAATACCTAAAAGTATTCGAATAATAGAGTAACAAGCGTAATTATGACTGATTCATTGTTGTTAATTGCCCTTTAATCTTTGACGATGGGTATGGTAAAATAATTACGTACTATGTAGATCTATAGCTCGAATGGTTTAAAGGCTCAGGCAATTTCGGTTCTTGGTTTGAGTATGTGTGTTATTTATGGCAGGGATTTCCAAAATTGGGTTCCGCGGAACTAAGAAGATCCGTACAATAATCATCATGGTTCCGCCAAAATTACACAAAAAAAATTAATGAAATTCAAAATTATTTAATCAATCAGATACCTATCAATGACACACTTATGGACGTAATTTTTTAATCTACTCCCGTTTTGTAAGGGTGCTTTGATATGGAGAAGAAATGGGGAAAGAAACTCCTCCGCACGTCTTATAGAGAAATTTCAGTGCCGATTTGTAATTATTTTATTATGGGGTTACATAACATAATAGGTAATTGATTAGTGTTCCTTAATCTTTATTGGGCACCCATGGTCTATGATACCCAGTATGCTATGAGTATATAACGTTGTAATGATGTTAATTCACGCACTGCTCTGAGTGTTGACCCTGCAGACGTCTTTGTGCAATTTATTCTATATTAAATGATTTTTACAGATCTTTGTAATAAATGCTCCGATCATCAAACATCTTCTATAATCAAACAACTACCTATTTACAAAAACATTTCAGTATATCTCACTGTCTGAGGAACGGAGGAACGGTATCTAAAAAAAAAATAAGTCATCAAAATCCACCCAAAAAGAATTCAGTTTCAGTGTTTATCACAAATAAAGGAAGTACTCACTGCTAAGAACATTGAACGGGAAACGAAACCAGGCTCTTTCATTTAACCAGTCTACGAGGATATATTTAGAAATCCACAGCGTCATCTATAGGTAGGTACGCTTAAAATATGTACTTCAATTCCACGCCACTGAACTAGAAATACGAACATACGTATATTATCTGCATTGCAGGATTTTCGTGAGAATTTCTCGCAGTGTAAAGTGTTTTTTGTGGCTATAAAACCTTTCGCCTCTTGCCCCTTGCGACATAAATTGCACCCCTTACAGATTCGTGACAGGTCTAAAAGAATAATCTCAAGTTTTGATCAAAAACTGAAATTATGTTCATCGATACTTTTTACTTTTGTTGACTATCAATCAAGTTGTTGCCAAAGCCATAAATGTTACCCTGTTAACCCTTAATCTTTATTGAAGCGATTCGGACGTCCCCGTAGCCTAGTTGGTAGTGACCCTGCGAAGCGAGAGGTCCCGGGTTCGATTCCCGACTGGACCTGATATTTATGTGACAGATAAATGTTTGTTCTCGGGTCATGGCATGTTAGTGATGTGTTATTTGTGTTGTCCATGCCACCCGCGACACAGGGAATCCTACTGCGGATGTATGAGTGTGTTAGCGTTTAGCGTTTATTTACATACGGTTTTCAACTCAACATCCATTTGGAATACAATTCTGCATTTATCTCAAAATCGGCTACAGCGATTAAGGCATGATTTTCTGTAGAGTTGATTAATAGATCAATAAATATACCGAGAGTTTAATTTTTTTACCATCGTAGGTTTCCCAAACATTTAAACTTAGTTTCATTTATTATAACACGAGATTTACTGATAAACACACAGTATAAATAACAAAAAGTATAAATCGACCCCTCCTACGTAAGTTGTTGTATCTCCAAAATCGCAATTTTACAGGAGAGCATTTTAAAGATTCAAAATGGCGTAAAAACTGCATTTATCTTTGTATCGTCATGAAATTTGGAATATATTTAACTATGATGGAAGATAATTTAAGAAAATGTGTTTATTTTCTGAGATATTGTTCATACAATAT
>LGAG01000268.1:26324-46668 GCA_001278395.1 Lerema accius | reverse complement strand
ATTTATCTCAAAATTGGTTACAGCGATTAAGGCATGATTTTCTGTAGAGTTGATTATACATCAATAAATGTACCGAGAGTTACATTTTTTTACCATCGTAGGTTTCCCAAACATTTAAACTTAGTTCCACTTATTGTCACACGACGTTTACTGACAAACACACCTGCAAAAAACTATAAATTTGTATGTAAATTTAAGTTATTTGTAGTCGAAAAGAATGTGTGATCTACCACCGTTTTCCAACCTTTTGAGTCACTAAAAACTTTAATGGAATGCCCATGTTAACTTGTTAAGTCTGGAATCCTTTGCGGCACTTTAGATATCTAGCAATATACGAATTCCAACCTGTACCAGTTTCAAGCTATTGTATTCGTAACGTCCTCCGCAGCGCCCGTACAAAGCATACCTACTTGAATGATTAAAGAGTCTTTGAAGTAATTCTTTTCATTCACTCTATTGTAGTTCCTACAATTGATTATAACGAAGCTTTTGAATTTAAAATAACAATGTATTCAATGATTAGAATTTTATAGTGTTTTTTATTTTTACGGTTTCGTACCTAAAAGGTGAAAACGCGACCCTATTACTAAGTCTCCGCTGTCTGTCTGTCAGCAGGCAGTATCTCATAAACGGTGATAGCTAGAAAGCTGAAATTTTCACAAATTATGTATTTCCGTTGCCGCTATAAGAACACATACTAAAAATTAAAAAAAAAAAATTAAGGAGGGTCCCCATACAATAAATGTTTTTTTCAACGAACGTGATTTTTTTTATAGATGATGGTAAGGATCCCTTCAGTGTTGTGTGCCATGCAACGTGTTGTTGTCGAATACGTCATTCTCCACGCGATCAAACTTGTTTGACAGACACTTAAAATTTGACAAACTTCTTGATCAACTACGGTTACGATTCTTAACTATTCTGCGGACTACCTACAATAGGTATAATATTATGTAGGTCGGTCACCAAGACGGAAATTCTGTTCAATGTTTCCTCATACCTAAAGGTTGAAAACCACTTGTCTAAGAGCTACAATACTTGAATGGATTATATAGCAGCCTTACAGTAAAATTCTCAAGTTCAGCTCAACGTACAATAAACCGCACCTTTCGCACAGTATAAGGTGAGATTTACGGCATAGCCAGCATAAAACTTGTTAGGGATAATATTGTGAGTTACCAAGAGCTTCGTAAGTGTGACGGATGTTATGAAGCTTTACGTGCTTTTGGTGGCTTAGCTTTTAGAGCTTAACACGTTTTAGAGCTTTTGCATACGATGTTTTTAAACGCGCCAACAATGCGCATTTGTTTCAAAACAAACGCGCGTTCTCAGTGCATTTCATCGGCGATCGCGACGCTTCATACAATGACTATTCTAACGTTATTATTCTTAACAAAAAAAACCGACTTCAAAAGTAAACTAAAAGTAAAAAATTAAATTGTTTATGATAAACCTAAATTATTCCGTGGCTATGACACATCAACATCAACAGATTTATCAAAATCGGTCGACGCAGTAAAAAGTTCTGAGGTAATATACCTACATTAAAAAAAAAACAATACGGTCGAATTGATAACCTCCTCCTTTTCTTTGAAGTCGGTTAATAAAATTAAAGGGCTGTCAGTAGAAAATTAGCATTCTTAGTTTTCCATAGAGCACAAAAACTGTTTAAGAATCATATAAAAATAATCATAACTTGTGTCAGTAATACAGGCTACGCTTAAAAGAAAGTTATAAAATTAAAATTAAATTTGAAGTCAAAATTAACCTCCTTAAATTTAACTACACAAAGAAAGTTAACCCTCCTACCCTTGCCAAAAATATTGCCTCCAACCTCACAATTACTTAATCAAATTTCATTTAAATTTAATAAAGTAACGTATACCCTCTTCATGTATAAAAGAAAACCCATCAACTCCCATCAAGTATACTTATACATTGTTCCTGATATAAAAAGCTTCACGAAGATTTACGAGTATAATTTCGTTGAGTTCCTCCCTCTTTTACGTAATTAATTTCGCCTCAAGACACACGGATATATTAACATACTATGTTACATTATCCAGTTTTGAGGAGGTTCCGTCTACTCTTGGGTTCAAGCCAAGGATGATACCTAGTTGATTTGATAACAGCAACAGGTGTTATCTTAGGTATTTATATAATGAACTAAATGGTAGGGCAGACGTTGTTCTATAACTTATTTTTACCAGCCTGGTAATGGCAATGTGAAAATTATGTTTTCAAGCGTATGTATGTATGTAATGTATGTATGTATGTCTATTTCTTTTGCACGCTCTACAGCCCAATCGTCTAAACGGATGTTAAGGTGTAAAGTGTCATTAAATTCGTATTCTTTGTGAGAGTGACATAGGCTGTAATGTTTCATTCTATCCCCCTACAAAACAAAACACACACTACCATACTACGTATACACATGTTACACAGACTTCAGACGTGACGAAGCAGTTCAACGTTGAAGCAAGTTTAAACCACACCCTCGTTTGCTATTCCTACCATTACCTCAAAATTAAGTTCCGTAAAATAAATCATTACCATGTCCTAGTGTTTTATATGCCAAAAATAATATATTAATGTGTTCATCGCATCGTCAATCATTTTGACAAGTGGTTGCATGATTAACGAGCTCATTCGAGTATTACCGTCAACTTCAGCGTAGATCCATCACAATTCATTCTCAAGTAAAATCGATTTTCTTATCATTCGTTTAAACGATAAAATTTAATCTTACCCTGACATTATTGAAATATCCTGTCGATTCTTTCGCTTTTCATCGATAAAGCTTACGGAGAAGATACAATAAGTAACTAATTTTAAATAGAACAACAAAAAATTGGATAGATTAAGTACCTACGTACTGACTTCACGTATCTATACTAATAATTGAGCTGAAGAGTTTGTTTGTTACGCGCTAATCTCAGGAACCCACTGGACCAATTTGAATAAATATTTTAAGTGTAAGATAGTCCATTTATCGAAGAAGGCTATAGACTATATAACATCATGCTAAGATGAATAGGAGAGAAGCAGCAATAAAAAATATTGCGAAAACGGCAAAATTACGCAAGCAGAGCTGCAGGCGATTGCTAGTTAATTATTATAGAGACACGTATTAAATTAAAATTAATTAATAAAATTTCGCGTACTTAGAAGAAATAACCAGAGCTCATCGGGGTCCTAGTTTTAAGTTACAACCCAGTATCCCTATCTCATACACCGCTCATAGAACCGCACAATCTAGTCATCTATCTCAGCTGGGAATGAAGCGACACCGGTCAAACCCATCTCAAACGTCACGCATGATAACGTACGGGCTTTTATCACTATTTCACGAGTATTTCGAACCGACCATTTAATGTTTTGTGACAACGTCTAACGTAGAATTCTGTGAAATCGTATTCTAGGTCACATTACCTGCTTTCGTAGGAAAGGTCACGTGTGATAAATACCACGATATTGTATTAGCTAATGACATTTTCTTATCCAACTATGTATATTCTGTATTATGTACTTCAGCGAATAAACATTGTAAACGGAATGTGAGTTCGTATAATACTCTTTCGAACTTTGATTGTTTTTAATGTTTAAAAGAGACATAATGAATACATGAAAAAATGGGTTACGTCTTACAGAAACGAAAGTGAAAACTTCTTAATATAGTAAACGAGGCATATTATGGTAAGTGAAACTTTGGATGTAAACATGGAATTAATCCGTTGTTCTGTGGCTAGAATATTCAGTCACACCAACAAAATAAAATAAATAATAGCTATAAAATTACTGTCTTAAGACTGCGAAAAGAACTACGTAATCAAACAAAATCTTATAGGATTCTAGTAAACATAACCAAAATATTTTCAACTAAAGTGTAGGCGTAAATCGAATATGAATTGAGAGAAATGAATATACGTAATGGCATGATATTAATCCGAAATAAACACGTAATTTTATGGAAATAATATAGGTATTCAATTCACAGAATCTATTCAACGTAGTTCTTGGAAACAGGCCTAATTATTCCACTTATACAGATGAACAAATATCAGATACGTAACTATAATATGAAACTTTCTGATATTTTATATATCTACTTAAGTAATAAAAGATCGGGCATTCGTTGTCCTGACATATTGTCTTGTGTAGTTATTTATCGCTTAATTTTCTACATCCGGTTCTCCAGACTTAAAATTTTTGTATAGCGTTGGAAAATTCTCATGACATCGGATAATCTTTTGCTGTTACAGGATTTCATTACCTAGTTATTTTTGATAACTTAGCAAGTCCGTTGAAGTATATCGACATTGGGACCACCGACCCAGTCCAACTATGGTACAACCACTTCCCGGTGTCCGATTGAGCTATTACACTCTGGTCCAGTCCTGATGACAATGCTCCAGACGATTGAACTCTTCAACGGGTAACAGAAGAGACTTGAAATTGTGCACTTACTTTTTAGTTTTAATTCTTATTAACAAGTTATAAAAGCTTGTTCTTTTTATTTTTTATTTTATTTGTACTTGAGTTTTGAGCACGTCTGTCACTTCTAGTTTATTCTGAATTCTATGAAACTTTCATATTCCGAGTAATACTCAGCAAAGATTAGAACCCAATGCTCAAACAGGACATTGAACTACGTCGCCTGTAATTTGCACTAAGTAAATATTACGCAGGGAAGCCTTTAGGGAAACATTAAAAGGGTCACATTTACACACTTTTATAAAAAGGTATTTATTTTTAGGAACTGTTATAAGCTTAAGAATAAAAGAGTGATCTATGGAGTCATTTTGGTTTTATGTAAGCTTTTTTTTAATTGTAAAATTGAGTAATGCAGAACTTCTGCCAGGTCGATACTTCTTATAATAATTATGTACTTAGGACTTAAATGGCTTTTAACTAAAAATTTTAGATATTAAAAAACATTTTGATATTTTCTACGCCTATCTCACGCACACATCGATAACCCACTTCCGATGCGAAAATAAAAATAAAACCGTATTTAAACTTTACTCTTCGGTTATAAAACTTCGAACAGTTATTCCGAGAGCTATATTATCTCATGAATTTTCATGACCTTACGCTCGTTGCATGAATATTGAAGTATAAAGCAAATTTGCGCCCACTTTATATCAATACCGGTTCAGCCTAGCGTTGATGCAAACCAATTAGGGATATATTGCAGTACTAGACACCGGCGACTTCGCCCGCAGAAGAGTAGTTAAACAATATATTTATTACTCCCAAGGGAACCTATAATCGGGATACAATATATCCTATATCCTATTCCTGGATGCAAACTATCTGTTTCAGCTTAATCGTCATTGACTATTCTTTTTGTATGAAACGATTTGTTTGGAACCCTCTGCATGACATATTAGACCGGGAAATACAATGATTATGAACAATATTATTCTCAATAAAATACTTTAAAAAATCCCCTGTTCAAAATTACCTTTCTGATAGTTATCAACATCTAAATTAGAGAGAATAATTTTAATATTACTTTTATCTTGATGCTCGAGACCTATACTACTTTTAGGCAATCTCCTTTGAACTTTACTTTAGTTTTTTTTGGAAGTCATAATAAATGAAAGTCTAACAAAAATATTTGCATTTGCCAATAACAGCATGAAATATAAATTACTTACGTACATAACGAATGGTTTAAAAATTCCCTTTACAAAGATTTCATTCATCCATTCACTCACTCAGTCTACAGAACCTGGCAGCTACCAGACCATACATTTGCAGGATAATATTTTCTAAACAAAGCGAGTCCGTAGTAAATAATTGAGCAGGACTGAAAAGGTTAAGCCAGAAATAAATTTAAAGCCCTTTAACCTCAATAAAAGGCATCCATTACTGCAATGTTAATAATGGCGCAATTAACAATTTATGACGCTTGCTTTCATTGTATGTGTGCTATCGTTTAGTATAAGAGCAGATTTATTACTTACGTAGCACTAAAGTTTTATGAACCATCTCATCTGTGTATCTAGAGGACCCGCTGGTTACATTTCGACCATAATTCAAATCTGGATTAGTATTTTGGCGACGACGCACATACGTCGTACAGTGACGTCTTAGCCTGAATCGCGCTATCGAAGTTTTCTACATCGACTGATATATATAGAAGTTCCGACACACTGTCAGTCGGAGCTCGGTCGCTCCCCAGGCATGATATCCCGCCTGGCCGGAAATCTCCCTTTGCCATAGTATATTGGTCAGTTGGTCACATTCAAAATTTAATAGTATTTGAGCACCAGCTTTTAAAAAATAGTCGCATTTTATAATCACCTAGCATATTGTAGGGGAGTAGTGAAAGGGCATTTTTTAAAAATGCCTTCATTAAAACTTTGTATAAACACTCAACCACAGAGCAAGGAATGTATTTCTTTCTTCCGTGCACTCAACAGTTAAGCAGTGATAGCCTAGTGGTTTGAACATTGGTCTCTCGAACGGGAGGTCCTGGGTACAAACCCCACGGCACGCACCTCTAATTTAAAAAGTTATGTGCGTATTAGATATAGAAACTAATGATCACTTGCTAAGGTGAAGGAAAAATTCGTGAGAAAATCTGCACGCTTAAGAGTTCTCCATGCAGTTTACAAAGGTGTGTGAAGTCTGCCAATCCGCACTTGGCCAGTTTGGTGGACTATGGCCTGTACCCCTCACACTGTAAGACAAGACCCGAGCCCAGCAGTGGGACATTTATGGGTTGCGATGATGATGATAAACAGACATTTACGCCACAAAGAAATGTCCGGCTTTAGCTAGCAATACAAAAGACAGTAATAAAGACATTAATGCGAAGTATTGAAATACAAAACATTCCCTTAATGGGTTGTCAAATTAATGTTGTTTGCTGCGTTACGGCCGTTAAATTTAACGGTAATGACTGTTCTAGTAAATTGGATGTGTATGGAATTATATCACGGCTTTGAACAGCTATGAAGTCATATAGTTACATAATGAAGAGTAACTTGAGTTATTGCCTATCCATTGTCAAAAGGCAAACTTAAACGCACTAACTACAATAGCAATTAGTTCCATTACTTAATACCCGACTTAAACATCGCGCTTAAAAAAAAAACAAAATGCTAAAAAAATATTTTTGGGTTGAAAAGTCACCGTAGAAAATATATGGCCAATATCACTTCTCTACGATGAAGACGAATCCAAAATACCTAACACGTTAAAATAAGTAGTTTTTGGCTGTGATAGGGTGCCAGAGAAATATACATACATACATATGGTCATAAAACATTACACTCCTTTTTTAATACAGGTGGGTTAAAACTTGACAACATGACACTTATGGTTCAATACGAAAACCTTTACTTAATTGATCGTTTATCTCCGACACTACCGGATTATAAACGCATCAAGATGAATACTAAAACGTAAATTATACTTACAAAGGTATCCTATTTCACGTCAACGTGAAATTAGAAAGACCGGCAATTAAGAGAAGTTCAGCAGACTACGAGATGGTAATTTGAATGAGAAATTACCCGCAAATTGCGAGAATTACTGAGAAGTCTTGATTTTAAAGTGAAATGGAAAAATAGAACCAAGTTTTTCTCGTACAATTAATTAAATTAAAAAATGATTTACCTCATTCAACATCGCTTACAGAAGATGACCCAATTTTGAAGTAATGACTAGATATTTACTGACTTTTCATTTTATGTAGTATTGAGATCGATTTTGACTAAGACACAAGTAAAGAAAAATATTTAGTCTTGTTGGTTTGTTATAATTTATTAGCGCTTTTATGGTAATATTATAAATGTTTGAAATTTGTAAAGATGTCTGAATATTTGGATGTTTGGATATTTGGATGTTTGTAAGTCCTTCACGCTCTAACCGTTGAATGTATTAAGCTGAAACTTGGCACACAGATAGTTCATAAACAGGAATAGGACATAATGATACATTTTATCCCGATTGTAAGTTTCCTTGGAATAAATCCAATATTTTTAATACTACCGACGAAGCCGCGGATGACGTCTAGTTTCATAATAATTATTACAGGTTGTCTGTACAGCTGTAGCATTCACAAGTGAGCGGTTATGAATCAAACGAGCTGCTAATTGCATAGCTTTGTTTGCGATACTAGGAACCGAACGACAACTCAAACAGTTACCAATCACTGACGACACATAGCAACGATACTATAAAATCATAGGTTTGTGTTAACTACCCTCGCTTTTAGAGTTGAAGTTCGACTATTCATAATATAAATTCTGCGTTTTATTTTAATTTGTCTACAAAGAGATGAATTTATAATAATTATTAAGAGAAAGACAAAAAGCACACTTGAAAATTTACAATATTTTTTGAGCATGTTTATCGAAGCGAAGCGAGAGTGGGTCGCTAGTCGAATAATAAATACATCAAATATAAAACTGCATTTATATTAAGTGAGAAAAGGAAGAGCTAATACTTTTAAAACACGCTCTTTGATCAACAAATGACCTCAATAATTACAAGAAGCGCGCCGCCAAAGTAAAACAATTACTTGATGCGGAGGTAATTTACCTGATAAGCTGTACTCATTTAGTAAATTACCCTCCATTAAATCGAGCACACGTCGTAAGGTGATTTTATTATGAGCTTCAAATGACATTAACTTGAGGATCCATAAATAATGAGTACGTGAAGGGTTTAACTTATCGTTTTATTTATACAGGCAGGTAAGTATGGAAAAGAAATTTACAAATCTTAATGTTAGCTAAATTATACACAGTATGTGTTATGAATATTATTGAATTTGGTTAATGAAACTCACAGTCTCAATTTTCCTCGTAATAATGTTGTCCTATACATTCCGTAGATGCCGCTACGAATGTGTTTCATTCTTAATAGTATCGTACTCCATAAATAGTGATCCCATCGATTATCTAGGTAATCGAAACTTAGCACACTGATAGCTCACATACAGGAATAAGACATAACATAGATTTTATCCCGATTGTACGTTCCCTTGGGATGATTTGGAGGTTAATGTTTTTGGCCAAATTAAACATCAACGGTTGAATGTATTGGAATGAAACTTAGTACTTAATGGGAATTTTGTCCTGGATTATAATATCTTCCTGAAAACAGGTTCCTTTGGGATGAATCCAGCGTATATTTTTACCTACTTTACTGCAAGCAAAGCCGCGGGCTTCGTCTAGTTGAGAATAAATCAAACATTGTATTCTATCAAACCACGTCACATGCCAAAAACATATAACGACGTAATACATTCTTTTGTACTCAATCATTACTCAATAACATAAACGGATTACAACCAACTCTTACACGATTAATCTTCAAACTCAGCAAAATAAACCTTGTTGTTTGGTAATAGGGCTGTGTTTACAACGACACTACCTTTCTGTCAGACATTCTGAGTCATACAATAAAATTATATTATTGAATTTTGCTTAGAATTCAGTGCTACTTAATTCGAATGAATGCTTGAGAAGATACATAAAAACATACTAGGAACTTTGGGAACCTATGCCTTAATGCACAGATTGGCATAAAACGTGAATTTTTATTGCTTTGCATTGGTTTTAATGCTACTCCTGAATTAATGTTATATTTAGGTGAAAAACTAACCTACTGATCAACGGTGTAGAGCTACAATAAAATATACATTATTTAATGCCATTTGTGTCGCAGATTCACGGAGTACAAATTCACCCGTTTTATCGTTTAAAGCCGTTTACCGCCAACACATTAGTTAATTAAAATCATTTATTTCGTCTTTAAAACTAATAGAACTTTACAACATGAATACCTAACATAAAAAGAAAATAAAAGTAAATCAAAATATCGTTATGATAAAACCTTCTAAAGTCTCGATAGACAATACCTATTATATCATCGGCTTTATAAAAGGCAAATACATCATTAGTGGTGGAGCGTTGTCATCTAAACATATTTTTATTTCCCTACCAATTGAAGTAACGACAATTTTGCAGTACGTAATATTTGAAAAAGAACTCTAGATTAACCAGAAAAAGTCTGAAAGGCGACTCTAAAATGCGTAAAATGGAAAATCATGAACTTTATAAAATGTCTGGTAAAAGTTGTTTTTTTCCCGCAACCAAGAAAAATCGTAAGAGGTATTTTCTGACTCTTCATGAATTCATTAGAGCTATTGAGATTTAAAGTAGATTGTTGTATTATTTTCCTTCCTACAATTTTTTATTTAATGCCTTGTCTGTGAGTTACTTTTAAGTGTCGTAAAGTGTCGTATATTGTAAGACTAGTAGGTAATCGGTTGCGGCATCAATTTTCCCATTTTCGCAATGTTTTTTATTGCTAGTCGTCTCCTATTCATCTCAGCATGATTTTATATGGCCTATAGCCTTTCTCGACAAATGGGCTATCTTACACTAAAATAATTTTTCAAATCGGTCCAGTAGTTCCTGGGATTGGCGCGTTCACACAAACAAACAAACAAACTCTTCAGCTTTAAATATTATTAGTATAGATAGTATAGTCGAAATAAACCTATCCACTGTTATCCAAATCGATGTTAACCAAATGTTTTCGTTCCCTGCAACGATAATTTATAACGTCATTGATTATTGCTTATAATATTTTTTTTCCCCTCGATATAAATTGGAGTGCAGAAAATTCAATGTTCGTAAAGAAAATATCTCGTAATTACGTGGAATGAATTGCATTGAACTTTATAATAGAATGCACGTTTTAATTAACGAGAAGCTAAAGAACTTCAGTGTCTGTCTGTATGGAAAATATAATATTTTTTTTAGGTAGCGCCAATTGGAGTAACTTTGAATTTCAATGATTTTAAACTCGAAATTTTCTTGAACGGAGAACTTGGGTTCAAAAATATATCATGTTTGTTGGGGTAAGTTACGAAAGGTGTTTTTAAAGAAAGAAAATTCTAATTAATTAATAGTATTAGCAACTCCGCTTAATAAGCCGTAGGTCACATTTAAATTTAACGTCAATTATGAGTGATAACTGTATTAGTTTTTCCCTCTTATTATTAGCGATTTTTTCTACACTACAGAAAAAAATTGTTACTTTTTTCACAAACAGTAACTACAACATGAATCAAACTACTTATACAAGTGCTTTATAATTTTGTTTTCTAAATTCACAAATACCAGAACCATAATATTAGATAAAATAATTTGATGTTTTATTAATGAGAACTTCTTGATATTTTTCTTCATCAAGAAATTACTTGAAATTTTTACCTCCGTTATTTTTACAAGAGACGGGCTTCAAAAGACAGCGGAAATATTTCGAAACATACTTCGAAGTTTGACTCCATTCAGAAGTAACTATTTGTACAACAGATTTCATTTCACAAAACAGGAAAATATTAAAAGTTTTGGACGCCAAGCTGACGCTACGGATTACCCGAGTGGTTCAGAGTTTCTGAATTTCGGAAGTACTCGTATCTATAAAAACATGGTGAAAATCCACTGGCGAAAATGTTAGCCAATATTTTAGATTTTCTTAAATTTTAGAACATGATTACATTAATTTAAAAAACTAATAATAATTAATAAAAAAAAGACCCTTGGAAGTAGATTTACAAAAAAAAATATAGCCAATATGTTTAGAAAAACATTTATTTATTTAAACATTTAAATGTGACCTCTTCAAAGGTAAAACATAGGGTATGACTTAATGCCTACTGTCATTGTCCACTAGTCAACCCTGGGTAGTGAGTAGATGAGGAAATGGCTGATAGTAAGTGTTAAAAAAACGAAAGCATACCTACTCGTAATTATCAAGATATAAATAACATCTAATACACATTATAACTACATCATAATATATTATACAATAAGCAGTGATAGCCTAGTGGTTTGAATGTTGGTCTCTCGAACGGGAGATCCTGGGTTCAAACCCCACGGCACGCATCTCTAATTCAAAAAGTTATGTGCGTATTAGATACTAAATTATCACTTGCTACGATGACGGAAAATATCGTGAGGAAACCTGCACACCTGAGAGTTCTCCATAACGTTCTCAAAGGTGTGTGAAGTCTGCCAATCCGCACTAGGCCAGCGTGGTGGATTATGGCCTGTACCCCTCACACTGTGAGATGAGACCCGAGCCTAGCAGTGGGACAGTTATGGGTTGCAATGATGATGATAATGAATATATTATACTCGTATGTATATAAATATATAAAAAATAAACATTAGCCTCATTCTAGCGCAGTTGTAAAATACGAACACAAGGACACAATGAATTACGTACTCGTAAACACTAATTTCTTACTCACATTATTCGTTGACTCTATAAGTTACGAACACAAATTGAATTGTCTCATTCTCCCAATGCTGGGGCCACATTTGTATGCAACAAGAGATTCGGACACATACGTGCTTTTTATACCTAAATGTGTTGAATAATGGATTGTATGTCTTAATAAGGTTCAAAATAAAACACAGAATGCTATGTAATCATTTGGTAATTATATACTTTTTACTTTTTTTCTGTATTGCCTTGAAATTAAAAGCTTTGAATTATAATTACTTTCATTAATATAAGTAGTAGAGTTATGTTTACGATAATAAATTGAAGTGATTGGCGTTTCCATAGCTTTCTAAGTCTTTTCTACAAATACGAAATTTATATTTCAATTACATATTTCGTCAAGAACCAACAGCTGGGAAGCTTTTATATTTATGGCATATAATAGATTAAAATAAATTAATTGAATGTTCCCGCGGGATAAAATGATTTATCCTGCAGGATAAGATGTAAAGGGCATATCGATATCGATACAAACGGTGGTCGATTGTGGCCTAGTCCCACATTGAGTAATTTGTATTCAGGGTAGTAAAAATCGGTGCCAGGCAAGTAATGCTGAAGTAACGCCGATAAATATTGATTACCTAGTTACGTAATTTAGCTTCATAAAAAATGTAATGCCGCGCAATTACGTTTACCGTATGAATGGTTCGGTAAATACGGGCTTTGGAGCATACGGCGTAGTTAATTTATCGATTAATTCGACCCGATGGCCAACTAAAATGTTTTACCTTATAGAGAAAGAAATATTATTTAAAAAACCAATAAATCGTAATATCGTAGATAAATCATATTATTGTAGTACTTCTCTGTATATGTACGAGTATCTCAAGAATTTGTGTATATGACGTAGTGTGTATAAAATGCATGGTAATGTAAGTAATGTTTTTTTCTATATTAAATTTATGTATTGTGTGTAAAAGTAGCTTTCTAAACTTCTCCATGTAAACTTTAACTATGCCTAATCTCAAGCTATTATATGCGTGCACTATACGTTACCCTTATTAAATATAGATTGCCTTAACGATTATTTCCCAACTCGTGAATTGTATAGAATACGAAGAAACCTCTTTTTCGAGTGCTCTTAAGATTTTCTTCTAATAATTCTATAAGATTATTTAATTTCCAAGAGCTTTCAATTACGGGCAACCTCGTTTCCTTCACCCTTTTAAGGGATTTAGAACATTACCGCAAATTTGCTCGAGGTGTGGCGTTATGGGAAGTAGCTTCGACAGTAGGCAATCAGGTGAGGCGCAAATATTAGCCAAGTTACAGGGTGTTTTTTGGCAAAGGATGTGTGAAAATCGACCTTAATTCGTATTGCTGAAGGGTTACTTTACATTGACTCTTTGGACGTAAACGAATAACTTTTTCTGCATGTCTTCTCTTGTTAGCTTTAGTTTCAAATCGCAAACTACATGCGTTTATTTTTCTTTAAAATATTAACAACTAGCTGAACCGGCAAACTTCGTATTGCCTAAGAATCAATAAAAAAACGGTTACTTTTATATTTACTCACCTTTTAAACCTTCTTTAGATTTCCACAAATAATTCAAAATCAAAGTTAGCTAAATCGGTCCAGTCGTTTTTGAGTTTTAACGAGACTAACGAATAGCAATTGATTTTTATACAAGTAGGTACATAGATTTCCACGGTTGGTGTTAATATTGTTGCTACATCTATAAGTATCAAGACACATTTGTTGACTTTAGGCGCGATGATCATTTACTCATAGGCACTTTTTTTTTACTTCAAATTTTGTTTTTCACTTCAAAATTGCTGCTATTGCGGGGGTATGAGTGTGTTAGCGTTAACGTTTAATTTCATATTGTAAATAAAGTAAATTGAAAACATTAATAAAGCAGAGCCATAATTTTGTCACGATAAATATTAATTAAAAGGGTTGCTACCTACCCTTCAAGAAAGCTTGATTCAACTGTTTGGAAACTTCCCGTTACAAATTAATATACATAATGAAATAAATTCCAAGATTGAATTATTGTAATACATTTTCCGTTCTGCGTGATGAAGTTATTGTTCAAGTCAAAACACCCTACAGTTCAGAGGGTACTTACAATTTAGTACTGCTTTGATTCCACAGTAATAACTACAATTCTTTTTACCCCACTGCGCCAGAAGGAGGGTAATGTTTATCGGGCGTATGTTTATACGTATGTCCACTTGACGCATTTCTACTATGGATGTCATTGGATTCGTCTGCATCGCATTAGTGAGATAGGCTATATTATTTTTAATTAAATCGCCTCTTCTTACTAATGATTAACTTTCCCACGGTACCTACAGGCTAATAGTCCAGTCAATGTAGACATTTAAAGATATTTTAATTTACATTCAGACGAAAATGAGTAGCATTGTTAAAAACATTATCGTATTACTAGTAATACTACAGAATAATAGAGTCTGAAAACCTAACTAACTCTAACATTTTGACATTAAATCTTAAATTAATTAAATGTTAATTAAGTATTGTGGACGTCATTCCCGAGATACAGTTCTAAGTAGCGCCCCCAATGTTTTCAACTCTGCAGTCAGACTTCACTTCAGAAATAAACTTTAAGTTTAATACTTAAATTAACTTTCCGTCGGTTTTCAATTAAAATCACTAACTGCTTGAACTTCAAAAGTTTGAACTCGCGCTATTTATTCGATCGGAAAGTTTTCATAATCTTTTAATACATTTTAAGGAATTATAAAATACTGGCAATCTCCAGCCTGCGCAAATTTTGCCATTTTCGCAATATTTTTTATTGCTCCTCCTCTCCTATTCATCTCAGAGTGATGTTAATAGCCTATAGCCTTCCTCGATAAATGGCCTATCTTACAGGAAAAGAATTTTTCAAATCGGTCCAGTAGTTCTTGAGATTAGCGCGTTCAAACAAACAAACTCTCCAGCTTTATATTATTAGTGTAGACTAGACGACCCGTTTGAAATTTGGCCTTTATTTATTATGTCAAACAATAGAATTATAGACTTGTTCGATAAGCCTTAAAGTTGTCAATGTTGACTTCAACTGTCTATCAACGTGGCCTTTTATCTGACTATGACAACACATTGTAGTCTTTCCAAAACTTCAAGAGGTTCTCCTGTAAAATTGCAATTTGTGGGTTACTTTATTATACCTAAAGATTTATATAATTTGAAAAGTAATAAAAAAAATCTGCAATTCAAACGTGGTAGGAGTGAAACCTCCAAATATGGTGGTTTCAAGATAACGTATTATGTCGCTAGAAAGAAACTCCCGCGCTGCGATCTAGTAGCTAAGTAAAAACACTACAATTCTTCCTATCTCATTTTCTCTCACATAATTTGTCTGTTTCTATTTACTGTCGCTTTTTCGTTTCATCGCCTATCAAATCACAAAGACACTAAAGTCATTTTCACTTCAAAAATACATTGCCAGTGACATCACTAAGAGGCTAGCGACGATTCGTTTTGACGGGAAGTATTTTCGTCCCCAGAGCTTAGGAGGTTAAGGTCACTGAGAAAATCGAACGAAGAGCCTGTTTATATAAAATCACCATTTGCAAAACAAAAGACTGCTATAAATCAACCCGATTCGCTTAATAATAAAGTGGTAAAGCCCATTTTACCCGTAAAACCCCTTGTATGGCGGAAGAAACTCAAGTACGAGTATATTTTTTATTTTTAATAAGCTTTTACGTTCTTGAAGGCTGTTCTTTTCGTCTAAGATGATTTATTGTCACATTTATTATCCGGGTGCGTCAAAAGGATTTTTTTTTCAAGTTTTTCTTTGTATGTATGTCCTTTTCTAGGGCGTACTTTATAGCTTAAATCACTGTTTTTTTATTAATCCGCCCGCGTAATTTTACCGTTTGCGCAATATTTTTTATTCCTGCTCCTCTCCTAATCATCTAGCGTGATGTTATATATAGCCTATTGCCTTCTTCAATAAATGGATTATCTTACACTGAAAGAAAATTATTTGAAATTTTTTTTAATCGGTCCAGTAGTTCCTGAGACAAGTGCATTCAAACAAACAAAACAAACTTCTCAGCTTTATATTATTATAGTATAGACAACTAGTTTTTAAGAAAAAATAATTACACCTTTGGTTGCGTATGTTGACAGACTTTAATCGCCAAATGTTTCATTGTAACAAATTAATATACATTACCAACGGTGTAATACAAAAGTACGTAAGTAATTTTCTTATATCTCAAATTGGGTAAAACAAAAGGCAAAACAAAAAAAGCCTGTAAACATAAATAGTAATATTTTGATGCGGATACGATTTATAACGTAACAATTCCCATTCTCGACGCAGAAGGTGAGCTACTAGTTTTAAATCATATTTATTATCTCATTCACTTTCCTATCCATTCATTCATTCATCCATTCGCATTAGCAAACGCCGTAGCTCACGACAAAAGCCGACGCTTCATTCACGGCATCTTTGTTCGCTATCCTTTGAATGTCATATTCAATTGTGTTGACATGACAAAGTGCCCACGTCTTTCATCTATCCGGTGGTGCCAAGACATTTTTCTTGGTGAATTACTGAAGGTTCATTGTATGTACATACGTACATACTATCCCTTCATCCATATAGAGATAACATCAGAAATATGTTACTTTTATGAGGTGAGATTTGATAGTGGCTCCTTTGTTACCTAGTTTACGTTGGTTCTGCTACTTTATTTGTACGACTGTGCCAGAAATTGGGTTATGTTTTTCAAGCTTGTGTATATTATATACATTTTTGGTACGCTCTACAGCCAAAAGGCTTGACGAATTTAACAAACGAAGTGTCGTTGATTTGATTTCGTCTTCATTGTAGGGAAGACATGGGCTAGATGTTTTTTACTTTTTATGTCACTTAACGAATAACGGCAAAGTTTGCAACTGCATTTTCCGTTATTAAAAAAATAAACGACTATTTACCTTTCAAATATTATTTTTATGGCAAATTGTTATCATCATATAGAAGCATACCTACACACCAAAATGTATCAATGTAATCATTTTAATAATCCTCTTAATTTTTTAAACCTATAATTAGCTTGGATCGTCTTCCTAAATTATGTGATGTATTTAATTAAATTCCCAATATATGTGTTTCAGGCCAAAGTAGACCTAGGCATCTCAATCTGGATACGAGTAGAATTTTACAGAGAAGTTTCTTACGAAACACTGGCGACCAATAATGACGGGTTGGGTACGAGGGATACCCTCTTAAACGGGTAAAATAGGGTGTAAGTTAATATAAAAAACATTACATGAAGTTAGGTAGTTGTATAACAAAATTCACATACGAGTAAATTTTCTTAGTACATTGCTCAGCAGGTCTCGCTCTGTGACGTAAGTCAAATCATAAAAAAAGAAGAAAATTGACCTCAAGTTTTTGTTCTGAAAACTGTGTGACCGCTATTGACTATAATTTTTACCATTAATGAGCTGACACACACACACACACACCTACTAAACTTGTAAGAATAAGATATCACGAAAGAAATAAATAGGAAACAAACAAACTATCCCTAGAGTACACTTAAAATATCCGCCTATTTTTCAACGTAGCAGCTTATCCGTGACGTCACAGGGGATTGCCACTCAAGTCTGAATCGAGAAAGAATTGTCTATTACACTAGGACCTACCTACTGTTGTTTTTTAACCCTTGAAAAAAGAGGTGCTAGTTTGATGATGGAAAAACTGATATTCGATGTATCTGTGATGGTCTTAAACTTCAGTTCATTTTTAATAATATATGCATGTTTAAAATTTGGCATAGTTAAAGTTTATATGGAGAAGATTAATTTTTCGCGTAATGTTTTTGTCCTACAAGTTTCCTAGATGGCGCTTATAATATTTTACTTGTCTAATAGAATAAATGGAATCACAATTAATCGTAATCAAAACCTAATACGTTCTGATTGAATCTGGACCACAGGGTGTCCTAGTAGCAAAAAGTGTATAAACCACTATAAGTTAAGTACTTTTTCTTATACACTTAAGCTCTTTTTTACACTCAATCCTCTGCCTCGGGTGACTTGCTAATCACTTCTTGTCCCCAAGTTTACATTCCCGTGTAGAGGACTTCTGCTTGCCCGATCCCTGAAGAGGGTTTCTAAGGACAACCACTGAATTCTGTTCGCAAAGGGCCCGTGAAAGTACCGTCAGCAAAAAACAGAATATAATCAAAAAGTTTAATTTGATGACCCTTTTTATCCCAGTTGGGACACGAAAGGACATCTACTCGTACAATTCGAGACAAAAAGTAATTTTATTTGTGCTTTGGATTATATTGAAAACGAGTTTATAAAATCTTGGGACCTAATTATGATTTTAAGTACCTACGATATTTGTATGTAAAAAAAATTAGTATTAGACTTGTATTGATTCTAGATTAAGTAAGATGTTCTCCAGTTCATGTTGAAATTAATGAGAATGTATTTTTTTTATTAACAATACACTTTTGAAATTAGAAAAAACATTTTCAAGCAAACCACTTTAGTTAATAAACATAGCTCTTATTGTAGAGTGAAAAAGCGGGAATATTTTGGCGGAAAATAAAAAAAAACAAAAGACAAATGATTCCGGAAACCTTCACCGAGCGCTCGGCTGTTGGAAGATAAATGATGGTTGATATAATTATTAATTGTACTGTATGTTACATAAAAAAATCTAATAATAATATAAATTTTAATTTATTATTTTCATTTTAAATGCTTACGTATTTGTTGCACTCTGCATTATGATTGTCTGAGCCATAGGTGTTTAAATAGTTGGTAGGTGGGATACTAAGTTTAAGAATAATACACGCAAGTTTGACGTAAGACCAAGAAATATAGACTCAGACTTTAGAAAAAGAAGTGAGCTCAGTTTTTTTACTTTTTATTTACCATCTGACATACGTCACAGACCACGGCCTGCCGAAAAATGTATCAGGAAACGTTTATTATTTACGACATATTTTTTTCCTAGCCTGCTTTTTTGCTGACTGTACCGTCCATACAGATGTAGGTTCAGTTTTATTTTAAGGGAATATTTACATTCGTGAATTCTGATTCTGATTTTTATGAAACGGTAAAAACGAACATGTTTTATTCAAGAGAACCGAGGTTTTAGGGATACCTAAAATATTTTTTTGAAAGGATTTTGGGATTTAAAACACTTATCCATTTTGGATTTTATAAAAGTGTGTTAGGCTGGGGGCCATTCAAATATATTTTTAAATTTAAGCAAAATATTTATGTAAATGTTTGTAAATACAAGCACTAAATATTACTATTTTTTAATGTTAAAGTAGTAGTTTAAAAACCAAAATGTTTGTTCTCGGGTCATGGGTGTTAGTGATATGTTATATATATTATGTTGTCCATGCCACCCGCGACACAGGAAATCCTACTGCGGGGGTATGAATGTGTTAGCGTTTATCTTAAACAAAAAAAAAATAAAAAATAATTTTAAGAAAAAAACAAAACCCGACTTCAAAAGTAAACTAAAAAGTAAAAAATAAATTTGCTTGGCACAAAGTAATACTTATTATGATTTAGTTAAAACCAAATTGTTAAATACGTATTTTATCACTTTGAAGTCGGTGCCAAGCATAAACTTTATAAATACGGTGATACTTATATTGTTTTGTAAGCCAGTACTTAGGTGCACAATACGTACCTATAATGTTACTTTGATTGCAAGTATGCACTTATTCCTGCAGTTTTGAATACTGTAGGTAATTAATCTGTTATTGTTTTGAAATATTAATCAAATTTTGTACAGTCTTTTGGTATCGTAGCAAGGCTGTTTCCTTGGCACCGACTTCAAAATGATAAAATACGTATTTAACAATTTGGGTTTAACTAAATTATAATAAGTATTACTTTGTGCCAAGCAAATTTATTTTTTACTTTTTAGTTTACTTTTGAAGTCGGGTTTGTTTTTTTCTTAAAATTAATTTTTATTTTACGATTTTTAGTGATGGGTAGACCTAGCTTATGTTAAGGATGCTTCTCGAATGAAAAAATGACACTACCTGAGAG
>LGAG01000268.1:0-25579 GCA_001278395.1 Lerema accius | reverse complement strand
AAAAAAAAAAAAATACAGTCGAATTGAGAACCTCCTCCTTTTTTTGAAGTCGGTTAAAAAATACTGTATTCTCTTATGAAATCGATATGTCCTCTTGAAAACATAATAAATAGCACGCATTGAGTCCCCAACCAACGTTCAAGCCAAAATACAATGGATTAGGTACTTAACCCTGGTTACTGAAGTTCACGTTCAAAATTACTGACCATTACCATATTTCATCAGAATGTGTTGAAATATTATCCGTATATTTCAAGTCATTTTTTATTTTTACGGCGAAAGGTGTAGTCTTCACGCACTGTTGAATTTTGTATTAGTGCAACTTACACTTACTTACTTTGTTATTTTAAGTAAACTAGACCTGTTCTGAGCTTAAAATTTGAACGTAACTTATTGTCTAAATTAGGATTAGTATAAAAGAATAGTTTACAGTACCCCCCTATGCACCCTAAAATCGTATTAAAACTGATCAATCTCAACGAAAGTCCTCCGAAGGCTTAGACTACAAAACAGTAATTATAACGCCGAAGTTACAACCACATTGCGCATAAGCCACACGATTATTCCCGAAAATAACTTCGGGAATTTTAAATTGCCTCAGTATATTAAGAGTACCCAACTGCTAACAGTTGACAGAGAAGATATTTTTCTTCTCAAACTGTCATTTCTCACCTTTCCTGCAGATTATTTACGTTTGTTGTCCCAAAGAAACAGTTCCGCATGTCTAAGAGAAATGTATTACGCTATTTTCGACCCTAAAACTTACTTAATAAGGTTTAAATTACAAACTGCTAGTTTAATTATGTCACCGCTAGTTCGTAGAGAAAAGAAAAACAAAACACTGAACTGTCTGTCAATAAACATTGAAACATTATCCAAAGCTTTGAAGTAAAAAAATATACAGAGTGACAACCCTAAGTGTAAAAGAAGACGAAATTTTTTCCTTTCCTTTTATACGTATCTATCCTATGCCCAACCTTCATACTGTAATTGGAACAAAATCAACCAGGTTTGAGCTCGTACACGAAACGTGACATATTTTCGTCTCATTCACACACACAAACACGATGTCTCAAAGAATTTTTTTTACCTATAGTTTTAATCTACAGAATAATGTAGATGTATTGGTTTAAAAAAAGGCACTGGCACCTATAAAATACGTTGCACCGAGAACACTAAAAATCCTATTTTTTATTCGGTCACATAGTAAGGCAAATAATATCACAAATTGCAAAAGTTTCTTGACTCATTTAGCAATTAATGTGTTTAAACATAACTCACTAATTAATATAAATATATTATAATTAAGTAAACGTAACAACCCTAACGATAAGACGCCGTTCTATTTCGACTCGTCACAATCTGGATCCTAAGCTCTTAATTATTGACTTAAACTTTTAATTATGCGCAACTGGAAACAAGGACTTAATAGCTACGGATTTAACGAGAAAAAGAGAGCAGATAATTAAGACTTCAACTTCTAATTAATGGCCCAGAGGGTCTTGTACCACGATCTAACAACTGTGGTACGGCCGCTCAATGGTTCGTTACTGACATACAAAAGTTAGGTCCACTACTAAGGAATGATTTAAATTTGTTTTCTACTTATCCAACTTATGTAAGCAAATTCACGAGTAGAAGTATACAGTATGTTTTTTAAATGTGCTAATTACGCCCTTTCATTTGTTACCAATTACAATATAATCAGAAAAACTTTTTTTATTCACGACTTTTTGGCGTCTAGAGGGCGTCATATGCAATTATTATATTGATATTGAATTAATATTACTGATTTAATGCTAACAAATGGCACAGTGCATCAAATTCGTCACCATTGTGAGAGTACAACATGCTATAAATAGTTTTTTTTTATATGCTCACGCTCAATTTCAGTCGGGTTTTTTTGTTTTTTGGTAACAAATAAGTAACTATGAATAACAAAATAATAAGGCGTATTTAATAACAATATACCGTATGAGTACCTAGGCTACCAAATCTGATCAAATTTTGTCAGTGTATTACGATACGCTGCGAAACCCGCCTCGTAGCGGTGTAGAAAACAGTAAATCGTTGTACTCGATACGTTTTGTCTCTGTGCCAACTACATTATTAGTTCCATTCTATTTCACTGCCACAGAATAACGCGATCGGCGACAAAATAGCCAATAAGTGTCAAACCGAAAATCAAGTAGGTAGGAACTTAAATAACGGTAGCTTTTACAAGTTTAAATAAAGAAATAAGTTGGTAACTAATTTGACTATATGACTAGTACAGAGATTTATGTGTGTGTGTATGTGCATGCGTATGTGTGTAATATTAACTTATAAGTTTGGTATAGTAGGATATCTCGTCTGTTTTAGAATCTATAAATTAATGCGTGAAAGATTTAAGTATTTTACGTTTTTTTTTTATTTTATCTTTTCATTTAGAGACTTTGATTTTGATGTTTTTAAAGAATAATTCAGGCGCTAACAAGTAAGATTTTGGAACAACAAAAGAATTTGAGTATTTATTATGGCATAAAACGTAAGATATAGTGTATTTCGTCTACAAATAAGGTCCTCTAGTAGGAACAAAATTATAATTTTTCAAGTTACACAAATTAAGCTTCAACCGTTGATAGGCACTCAACAGTCCCGTTTTAATTACCAAATTCATTCCACACACTCGCACTCGACGTCAAGTACATACAACTCCAAGCGACATTGAAATACTTCATTCATATTGGAAATCCATTCGTAAAACAGTAAAACTGATTTATTGCTATGATTGAAATTATACCTACCTGCGTACAGCGTAGAGTTGAATTTCCTCTCAAAGCATGATCAGTTAGAAAAAGAAATGTTAAGCTGCCATTAGGGAAAACAGTTCTATTCTTGCAGCATGACAGGCGTAATTCCATAATTCGTATCAGGAATTAGATTCTAAATTCTATGAGCCTAGCATACATGTCCGGAATTTGTCCGGAATTTGTCAGATGCTGAATTAACACTGTCAATAGAGGAGAGCTGGCTAGACAGATGCAGGTGAAGACGCTAACATTTACATAACAGAAAAAAGACTTAGGTACCCCTGGCTCTTTCAATCCCGATCTCCTCAGCTGAAAATTCAGCCCGCCCTACAGTTAGTATAAAGACTATGAAACTGGACCGATTTAGATGAATCTTGGAATTTTTATAGCCCTCACCCTGGGGGCTGATCTATAATAATTTCTATTCCGGGAAAAGCCTGTGTTTCCCCAGGATAACATGCAATAGGTCTTCTGAAGCTAAAATGGTCAAAGTCGACGGGATATGTTCGCTATCCATGCAAATAAACTTTACTATTCTTTACTACTACGATATCAGAATCAACACTTATAATATTAATCTTTAATAATTCAGGACATAAAGTGGAAGGAATTAACTTGCTTCAAAGGAATTAACTAACTTCCTCAGCGATACATTATCTCCATTTCCTCTAACTACACATAACAGAGATGCAAGTCAATTTAATGCATTACCACAGTCAAAGCGCCAATTTGCAAGTAAATTAACTTAGAATTTTCATTAATATACTCTAACTAGTAATCATATCTGATGTCACTTAGAGTATGTTTACCTATGTGCTTTGATAAAACAAGTAATAATTAATAAAAAAAAACAAAATCCAGACAGCTAAAAATTTTATTTTTAAAAATACGCTTCATTTGTTACAATTCGTCTAGCTTTTTGGGCTTTAGAGCGAGCCAAAAAATGGACATAGAGACACACAAACTTACTACATACGTTTAGAAAAACATTATTTCGAAGTCGGCTAATAAAATTATTTTTATAAGAAAAGTTTTTTAAGTAGGTCGTAAAATATTTCAAATAATGTAAAGTAAAATAACCTTAATATATCGATATTACAAATTACTCCATTGTAATTAACAGTGCTTCTCCACGTCCGGTTCAGATGGAAGTAATTAATCAAATTTCAGCTCGCAAATTACGTACATTTTCCGATCATTAACGTTACTTAACACCTAAATTAAAGCCTTTTTGGGACTAGGCTATTTTAGTCGAGTGACGGGTATTTTAGGAACTAAAGGAATGTAAACACTAACATTTTGATGGAGTGAATGTCGTCTTGTTAGGTGAAGTCAATCTATTTCAATTACTGAAATCTAGATAGTTAGAAGTTTTCCAGAAAGAGATAGACTACTTGTATCTAAAAAGTGTAAATCTAACTGGTACTTAACTGTTTTTTTACTCCTAGTTTTCTAACTATAAAATATTTAACGGATTAAATTAATAATTAAAAAAAAAACACGACTCATTTTATTATCAAACGAAGCTAAAAATATTGTCGATTAACTCATCAATATTAATTTATCAATTTCTTCATTTTATCATCAAACGAAGCTTAAAACCCTGTATCGGTTAAGTCATCAATTATTCTCTTTCAGTGCACTTTTTTTTATTTTGAGACACCACTAGAGTATCTTTGCAGTTTCAGTATATTCTTCCCTACTCTCACGCTTACAACTATTAAACGGCTCAACCGATTTTCATCAAACATATTTAAAAACACTCGCAGATAAGTCACCTTTAATAAAAAAACAAAATTGAAATCGCTTCATCCATTGTGTCACAAACAGACAGACACACTCACAGACACGTCAAACTTATAAACATCCCTCCTTTTTGCATCAGGAGTTAAAAATAATGTGTAACAAAAACTATGATACCACACGGTCAAAAGCTGCCAGAAAAACTCATAATCATTATAATTTAACAAAAAAAAGAGTTTCAACTACTTGTAACTAAAAGAAGCTAAAAAACCTTTTATAATTACAAAAGTCGTGCGTCACTGCAATATTTATGTGGTCTGTGTTCTCCCCACTTCAATCCCGGTCACGTACGCAAGGAAATTTCAAAAGCTTTGAGAATAAACGACCCTTCGTTGTTTTAAAAGTTTAACTCTTGTTAGGGCTACGGGCAGAATACTTCAATGTTACTTTGGGATTCGCGTCGTTTTTTTCTTTATGGTTGCGGTTATTACGACTGAAATTAAGGACCTAGAATGTCTAAAATAAGCACTAAGGGTGGAGGGATTAAGGTAGGGTACGCCTATGTCCTATCCATGCCATATGATCGCATCTAACAACTTAATTGCAGTTTAAAACTTGATATATTCTAAATACCTAAACCGAACCTTTCCAACTAAACCTAACATCTTTGAGGCTACGAAAAATGCTTAATTGGGTACTTTATTTCGAGTATGAACTTGACGTCAAATAAATATCGTAAAGACGTTTACATTGCATACAAAACGCGAACATAATAGTTCAATAAGGCCGTAACATATCTACAGTAAAAAACATTGTGTACTAGTCCATTACCGGTACAATCACCCTATATGTATGAAGCATCAATTTTCCTATGAGTGTAACCATCCGTACGAACCGGTTGAATATCTGAATAATTCAGAAGCTCAGATATTTTTCCCGGAACATTTCCGAAGTTTCGGTCCTTGCAGAGGAAATTGACAAAGGGTATTAAGATAATACTTAGGAACGAGAATGGGGATTAACATATTTAAATGCCGACATTTCAACGTATGGTAGGCAATGCTGTTTTAAGAGAAGAGCTTCGTAATAAAATGAAATGGGAGAAATAACATTTTGTACATTTAACTTTTAATCCAGTATCAAAATTTAGTGTCCTTAATTATCTTTTTTCTCGACATAGCTAAATATGTTAATGTATAGAAAATAACTTGTTAGTTTTGACAATTGTAAGCTTTGACAGTTTTATATTCGCGCCCCCTTTATCACATGTGATTTTCAAAGGCGTAGTGTATCGAGCCGAATCTCATGTAATCTTACGAAAAGCGTCACTTTTTTAAAATAAAACTACTTTAAAACATATTTTGAAAAATCTCATATGAGATAGGTGGCTCGCAAAAGGGTTAAACAAAATCTTACGAAATCTAACCATCTATTGTAATTAATGTACGCCCACTAATCATCTCACTGTGACGGTTTTGCTTGTCTAGCTATGGTTTATCATGTCTAATATTACGAATTACAGTCGTATGACTGACGTAGGGACAACATTGAAAGCTGAGTCTTACTAATGGAGCCCTATTAGTTACGGAATCCTACCTATTTATAATTTTTAATAGGTACAACAATATTATTTAAAAGAAATGTTTCATATCTCTATGTTCATCACATGATGTTAGAACGTCGTGACGGCTCAAAGGAAATGGATGAGCAATCTTGAAATAGAATCTTCGGCCCCGATCACTTTCATGATTCGATAAAACTTTTATAACTTAGAGAGCAGAGATTTTATGCTACTATAATATCAGAAATATTACATAGGAAATAACAGTTAATATTAATAATTTATAATCGTATACAGTACATTATATGTATAAGCAGAGATAGCCTAGTGGCTTGAACGTTGGTCTTTCCAACGGGAGTTCGTGGGTTCAAAATAAAATAAATTTCTTATATTGGAATCTATTCAAGGGTCAAATACAACTTTCATAACGTTGGCTTGTGTTGGTTCTAAATTAATGCTTTTGATTTCAACTGCCATTCAATTAGAGAATAAGTGACCGCTGTTATTATAGGAAGTAGTGGATATTTCTTACTAGTCGTTCCCTTCTTTAACGAAAGTGTAAATAACTTGTGCACAGATAAATTATTGGAGATTATATTATAGACATTGGTGGTCTCAGAAGTTTGGTTAATCTATACACGAGTAAGTACTACTAAGTACAGATTTTCACAGCTTTAGACTCAGATATATGCCCCTCTAAATTAGCCCCTCCCCCTTATCTTCCCCTCTAAATCTAGATGACGCAAACAGCCCGTCTTAAGATAGTTAAACATTTCAACGCAAATGTTGTAGAAGTTTCTCAAGTGTCGGAATAAATTGGCGCCGAATAGTCTCGCCTCCCCGATTGAGATATACCATGCAAAGCTGATTGAATCGTAAATGGTTTATGTTGTAAGACTTTTATCAGATCTATTACACGCCCGATTTCCTGTGCGTATATTGAAGAATGTAAGCAAATTATAACGGTACAAAACTTTTTCCCTAAAAGATATCTTTCAAAAAATTTCGGGTCTACGCGGTTTCGGATTATGAGCAATTGGGTATTAGATATTGGTCGGCATGATTCCAATACCGTAGTAGTCCGAAGCGAGCTGGACCCGAAATCAGACTATAATTTTGACCCCGGAACGTCGTAAACACTAAATAAGTGAGACCCAATACCTTCATAACTTTAACCCTTTGATTGGCTACACTGCAGGGTCTCCTTATTTCAACACACTGCTCCAATTTAGCTGGTGAAGGAAATGTTAGCCAACTCAAATGTCAAAAGGTATTGACCGCCCTACAGGTAACATGGCTTATTAAAATTTAACGATAACAACCTTGACCAACGGCTAAACTTACCTTTCGAAGCAAAGAAGCTTAAAGATATTTTGGCATTAATTTTTATAGTCCTACCAAAGGCCTCATTTTATAACTCATTAAAGTATAGGGGCCTGCTAAACAATGGAAGTTTTGGATGCGGTCGCAATACGCCCTTCAGTTCACTTCAGCCCAGTGTATGAATAATTTACGACAAAGAATAATTACCTGTCTTTTCCCTAACGAACTCGCTCCATTGTCCGCCTCAATCGGGGACAGGAAAATGTTAATTGATGTTTTAATTATAAAGAGGAAATTGAAAATGCTTAATTACGTGCCAAATGTTGGAAAACACCGTTCTTAGATTTGTTTTATCACAAATAAGTAGCATCAATAATTATATTATTAAATTAGCTTACGTATACGTCGTTTTTTTCGTCGTGATTTAATAAATAAAAAAACTTTACAGTGTCTTTTTATTGTAATTATAAATTTAAAAAATAAGACAGACACAAATTAAAAAAATAAAGAATAAACAATAATTTAATCTATACTACTAAATAAAATTGAAGTGTCTGTTTGTAATATTAAAATAACCGCTTTTTACTAAATGCATACGTATGTATACACGATACACATACCGAAATGACAATTAATAAATTTTTTGTCTGTCTGTCTGTCTATTTGATCCGACTAATCTCTGAAACGGTTGGACCTATCTTGACGGGATTTTCACTGGCAGACAGCTGATGTATCAAGGAGTAACTTAGGCTACTTTTTTTTACTTTCGTTTCGGCGTAGGTTTCCCGAAGCGAAGCGAGGGCGGGTCCACTAGTTTTAAATAATAATGTATACTTTTAAATTTTTTTTAAATTAATGAAATAAATAAAAGTAGTGCCAAGATTGTTTACTTTTTAAATCACTACGAATAATACGAGTTATAGTTAATAAGGCCCCTAAGGAAATATATTTTAATTAAAAATGTAAAAGACGCTTAACGTTTAAAAAATTTTTGCCAGAACTTGAAAACATGTCTTTTAATCTAAAACTTCTAGATAATAAAATTACAAACTTATTAATGTTTAACCAACCTTCACGATCAAGTTTATATTATAGGCGGGAAAATAAATATTTTCGACATAAATTATTAAAGTTTTCGTTAACTTTTAGAGGACTTTTATTTCGTAAACAACTACCTAATTGTTAATTAAAAACTTTTGCTGTAATTCTTTCTTTTACCTAAAATATAAACCAAAAAATAAAAAAATAAACTGGTACAAAAAATTCAGAGGGTGTTCAAATAAAGTAAGTAGAGGGATTAAAATGGCTAAAAATCCTCCTCACACTAGAATTAAAGCCTAGCTCTTTAATTCGCGCAAAATTAACGTCACATTTTTCAGGCCCTGTCTCTTTTCGTAGCCTTTTAAAACAAGCGTTAATCGTGGGAACCTACAAAACGGAATCTCAAATATTAGACGCCTATTTATAACTGCTGGTAAACACTTCAACCTAAATACATAGATAAGAGTATACTAACATATTAAATATTCGCTTCTCATTAATATAATGACCGTTTTAATAAAGAGGATGAGTATAATGACCTTAGTGGCCTGCTAATTATCCTTTGAGGTTAATATACTTCATGCTAATTAGTGAAGAATTTGTTTGTATAACGTGACTCCACAGTATTAGGTAGTGCTTCATTTTGTAGAGGTTCTAGTACAGATATTACGCGTTGTGAGAAACAGTATAGTTATCAACTACGAGTAGGTATATAGATTACAAACCTAATCTCCTGCGGACAATATGGCGCAAAAACTAGCGCCTAGCGTAAAGCTATGAGAGTGTACCGTTATTAATTAAGTATGCCAGGCTATTATAAGAAGCGACAGAATCCAATCGCTTCACATATTATCTGACATCATACAGCGCAATGGCTACCACGCCGTACCGCCTCAATGGGTGTTGTGTTCGATTCTCAGCAGGGCAAAAATTTGCGTGATGAATTTCAATTTCTGTTCTCTCTCTCTGTATGTTCTTGTGTTCCTGTGTTGTTATCTAACATAGTAGTCTTGTCGATGGACACGAGTAACATAAAGTTAAAGATGTAATTCACAAGTACTGAAGATCCCTCAATACATTTCAAATGCCACATTTAACCCGAGCATCATTATACAAATTGGACGCTCGCTGTCGGCTGCATCGTTGCGGTTCGCACCAAAAGATGAAATTGATATCCTGACTCGAGAATTATATTAGGATTTATCTTTAACGTGGCAGCTTAATATAATTTAATATTTCACTACTATTTCGGTTTGAAGGCCTGCAGAACTAACCCACAGGTCACCGTATGAACTCCAAACTTCTGACCCTCACGAAGCTTTATTTGAACCCTAAACTATAACATCTGTATCAAATTGATTATTATTATTAAAATATTATCTTACATTAAATTCTATCCTAGGACTGCAAAGTTATTAAATGAAATAAATCCCATGTACTGATGATTCATTAATGGCTTTAGAACAAATTGATACAACTTGTGAATCCACAATTCATCTACAACCCATAATTAATTACACAACTGTTTCACTTAAATTCGTGGATTATTATTCCATTTCAATTAATTTAACCGTATTGAATAATCAATATTCAGCCAGTGTCACTGTAAAACCACAATTTAGATTACATTCAATAAATCATTGTGTTGTGGCGTTGAGGTTTGAGTAGCATTGAAATTCAACTCTTATTCTACTGGTTTGAGTTCTAATCAAGTGTTTTTAGTCACTGTACTTGCTTAAGGGGTATGGGTTCGATTCCTGCAGATATGTAGACGACATAAATGTTTGTTCTTCTGTTCAAGTTACCTCATTAGTTTACATTATGTATAATATGTATAAGCATGACATCCAGAATACAGGTTGGCAGTATGTGTACCTATGTATAATAAAACCTGCAGTAATACATGTGTAAATTCAATTCAATAAGTCGGAATAAGCCATAACCACGCAAGTCAAATTTGCAATAAATCAGCGTATGATTTCGCATTACGTTTTTAGTGAAATTTGAAATACGCAGGCTTTAGTTAATGTTATTACATTTTCATCAAGTCTGCCAGCCTTTTGCTTCAGCCAGTCGCTTAACGTTCGTCTTATTCCAGCTTAGATACTGATAGCCAGTAATTTATTCTTCGCTTTATTCTTAGCCAAAAACGCATCGGCTAACTTCAACTTTATTATATCCCTCTCAACAGTCTCAACTCATCTGCTTGAACGTCAACAATTTCCATTAAAAAAAGCCTAGAATGTTTCCTAGAAAGCACTATGTGTCCCATTTAATACCAAACCCGAGTATCGCAGTACAAAATCCATTTAAGCGCGATAGAAATTGAATCCCTGCACTGTCACATGTCGCTCGGAACTCGCGCCGCCAACTGAATTAGAGCCAATCATGTGGCCCTTCTCTCCATTACACGATAAAATCAACTTATATTCTGTCCTTGCGAAGTACTGCACACACACACATACACATATACGCAGGAGTTAACTACTCCTGATGAAGCAACGTTTATAAACTTGTGAACAACATCTTAATATACAAAATCAAATCTTTTATTTGCAGAATAAGATGATAATTATAACGTTAATTGCTAATAGATGTTGTTACAAGTTAATTTAGGTTAATTTATAAAATTTCTGAGGTATGGTTCACGAAATACCTACGCTATATGTTATGCGCTTTTACCAGGGTAGAATTAAATAAAGCAGAAATAGTATCCTTTAGCGTTAGCTTTATAATCCCGAGTGAATTTATCAATCTCTTAGGAATTTCATTAAAATCTCCGTTTACATCGGATCCCGGCGACATTGGCTCATAAATGAATTTTATTCTAAAAATAAATATCGCTACATGCTAATAACTCTACAATACGGTTTTCTTGTATTGTGGGTGCCATTAACAATACATGAAAACAAAAATACAGGCCCACATCGACAACAGAAATTTAATCATACTAAAGGACCCAAAATATGACCATGACACATTACGATTTTGTACGATAAGTTCTGTATTAAGAAATATGTCACAACGCCATCTGTCGAATTAGGAAGGAACCTATTACTAGCGCCATCTATGGAACATGTAGGACAACATTTTTACAATAAATCATAACCTGTGTGCGTTTCGATCTAAAGTGGATATTATATTAATCACAACACACACACACACAAATACAAGTCCTTACATTACTCCCAAAACAGTACTGAAAGTCAAACCCTACACTTTTTATGATTTAAATTAAATTTTCTGCCTGAGAATCAAACCCAGGACTCGTTGCACAGCAGTCCGACACTAACCATTGCGCCATAGGATCCTTTAATCTTAATAACGTGCACTCTCAATTTGCCATAGTTCATTACATTTAATTGTGCCATCAAATAGTTCCTTACCTTCCATTACTCGATCAAAATTGAGTTTCACGTTTCCCCGCCATGTTATTAAGTACTTAATGTAATTAATTTCCTTTTATCTGTCCTAGCCGCTCCAATATGGCTACTTAAATGTATCTGCTTATTAAAACACTAAAGGTAATTGATTTTCAGATACTAATGTCTATTTCAGCCATCTATCAATAAGACCTCCCGTCTGACGTGTCTGTGTATCAAACGCATGGTAGTACGCATTTCGTTTTATTTTCAAAGACTTTGTTACGCACTTTTTAAACAAAACTTAGCTTTGTGTATTTCTTTTCTTAGTAAACTTTAACCATGCCAGATCTCAAAGTCGTACATTGCATGAGTTATTTTAAAAAGTAAGTAAGCTCTTTACTAATTAACATATAGATATGAATCTACAACAAAAGCTTTCAATCAATTCAGTAAGTAGGTAATACTGTTCACAGTTTAGGTTAGAAACTCTAACTTTCAACTGCTCGATAACAGTCAGAGGTTTCAAAGTAATTTATGATCTTTGAATCAATCTTCAACAATCCGAGAGTCAACTGTGAAATGTCTGCGATTCTAAAACCATTTGTTACTTTTCGTCTAGTACTAAATTTATTTCCAAGAAAACACTTACTATAGAATTTATACTATAACATTTGCTGTATTATAACTAGTGGCCTGCCATCGCTTCGCTTCTGTGGACCTTTCACGTGTTAATATTTAGGCAAGGTTACCTTCAAAAGAACAATTAACTAAAAATTATACAATTGAATAAAAAACAAATAATTATTTCGAAAAGAAACCCTAAAACCACATAATTTTTATTATCAAAAGCACTCCCATTAAAATGTTTTGTCAACTCGGTCCATAATAATTTATATTAAAATCCCCCGAGTAATCAAAACAAGAGACAAGGGAGGCAGGTACTGAAATTTGTTTTTTGTAATGTATTTTATGTATAGCCTCCTGTTCCACTGTAGACGAATAAAATTTACGATAAACAGCGGAATTTATAATCACTCAGTAGGTAAATACAGGTAGTACGGTCCGAATTTAACTTATAAAAGAACATTAATTTTCAAAGCTATTTTTGTAAATATTTAAGTCTATTATGATATTGAGGTGATAAAATCACTTAATGTGTACTAGAAAATTCTGAACATTACAACGCAAAACTGCGTGCTAAATAGGACAAGTTAAAAAAAAATACAGTATTTATTAAATGAATGTAACAAAACTTTTTTTTAATAAAAATGTGTAGTAATCAAGTGCATGTTCCAAAAACAATATTTCACTAACATTATTAAGGAATTCAATAAAAATACTAACTACAATCTTATACCGGCAAACCAGGATGTTGTAAGAGGCGACAGTAGCCGGCCACACGTGGTAAGGCTCAAGGTTTATAATTATCATTACCGATATTTGATATACTTATACGTAAGTACCTGGAAGCGCCCATTCTTTATTGTTGTTCTCTTTGAATAATATAAACCATAAACAATGTCGTAAATAAATGGCCTATAAGCTAGAATAACAATGTTTTCAGTCGCTTTACACTCACAGAAATTCATTACAGTTTAAAATCTAGAAGTAATAACTGTTTGACTCCCAATATTAGAATCTGGTGTAGTAATTACAGAACACGTTACACGTGCAATTTCTTCACTTAACCCAGTAACCTAAAACATAACAAAAAATCAAGGACATCAACATCGAACAACCCACGTATGGGCGTACGTTCTATTAGTAGAAAAAAACAAATTAAGGGCTGTGTACACGCCTCACGCTACACTGAATATTGAACCGTGTACACACGCCCGACCTACCTCAAGCCAAAGATTAAATATGCAGAAGGGACTAATAAAGTTTGATTGTATGGTTAGACATGGCGTTACGTAGTAGGTACCTAGAAGACCAGGAAAAAGTTCTGCATCATATTTTAAATCTTAAAGTTTTGTGAGCAGGCACTGCCAACCTCCAATTTATGTACTACATTAGTAAATGACTATCATATTGGACAACTTATGCTGTGACAGAATTCCAATAACTTTTCTAGTGTGGCTTGTCCTTTGACGTATCTCATCAACAACAACCGGGTTTATTTATGGTCCTAAACTACACTACCATCCTTTTTAAATGCTACACTACATTATTTGTATGTAGTATGTATTTCTTGGGTGTAAAGTTCTCTCCAATTTGTTAATACAGAGCGAGATAGCAATTTTCTCAAAAGGTCTTAATCCCTGAAAAATAAAGAAAAGTACAGACCTTCTTCAAAACCAACAGTAAAATTACCTGTAGATATTTTTAGATGTGCCAGTTAAGAAGCCGGCGAATATTCAACATAATGCTAAGTAATTAATCTAACGCTATCTCTCAGGATTGTTCTGTTATCTTGGCTCATTGTATACGTAATAGGTTTGATTAATTGCATAGATAGCGCTTTCACTCGCGCAATTACTAAACTACTCCTAGCTCTCATAGAAACAATACTATATGACCCATATGGCACTATTGGAGTTGAAACAATATTATATGATACTTCCTACACCTACTTTATGCGATTTTTTATCAACCGCGAAAGGAGGGTAATACTTGTCAAGATTATGTACGAGTATGTCCATCTATTTCTTTTGTACTCTTTACATAATTATGATTACAACAAATGAGGTGTTATAGATTAGAATTTATACCCATTGTGGGAGTGAGTATATACATAATTTTCCCCCCTTTTAAGTAGCAGTTGGGTTTTGTTTTAATATTAATGATCCCTAACTTATTTCCCTTGTTACGTAAAACAATGTATTGATTCTTGTCAGCTTTCTAAAGTAATGCGTGCTGAAAAGTTTTATTTATACTCGAAGTACTTTACTCACGTCATAATATCTGCATTTTATTTACCTGTAAAAGAATATATTCAAAGATTAAAAAAATACATGTTCCAACACACGTTGCACATAGTTATTAATACTTATTACTATTAATAAAATTGTAACTGTGAAAAAAAAAAACGAAAACTTATTACAAACAAACACAGTAACACAAAAAGTCTATCATCCCAAGGCATCATTGAATCCCCTTTCTCCAAATAAAAAAAATATCCGTTTACTAAACTAGTAATTTAGGCTTCAAACGGTAACAGGCAAAATTACTTTTTCCTTGACATATCCGTGTTTTACCCATCTATTAAAGATTGGGATTAGAACACAACATAACTCATTCTTACAGGCTCAAAGTAAAAACTGCCATTGCAGTAACTATTTTTCTATTTTTATATAGTGAATAGATCATCATCGCAAGCCATAACTATCCTATTGCTGGGGTCGGGTCTCCTCTCACAGTGTGAGGGGCACAGGCCATAGTCCACCACGCTGGCCTAGTGCGGATTGGCAGGCTTCACACCTTTGAGAAATTTATGGGGAACTCTCAGGTGTGCAGGTTTCCTCACGATGTTTTTCTTTACCGGAGCAAGTGATAATTAGTATCTAATAGGCACATAACTTTTAGAATTAGGGATGTGATCATGTGAGCCCTAGGTTTGAATCCAGGAACTCCCGTTAGGGAGACCAGCGTTCAAACCACTAGGCTACTTACTTACTTACTGCTGTTAATAATCAATGGATATAGATATATGCATATTTATTTAACAGCGTAATTCATCCTTGTATATTTGAAAATACAATTTAAAACGTATTTTGTAACCATTCTAACGTGTTTTTAAAGGGTGACCCACCTCGCTGCCCTTTCCGCTCGGGAGAACTGACACGCATTTCGTGGTCCCTTATCGATTAGGCATATCTATGTTCACTATCTAATGTTCGCAAGATTCATAGATACAACGTTAGGTATTCAAGGATTGCAATTGAAAGTGATAGCTTAGTGGTTTGAACGTTGATGTCTCGAACGGGATTTGCTGTGTTCAAACCTCACGGCATGCACCTCTAATTTAAAACGGTTTGTGTGTATTAGATAATTATCACTTGCTACGGTGAAGGAAGACATCGTGAGGAAACCTGCACACCTGAGAGTTCGCTATAAAGTTCTCAAAGGTGTGGGAAGTCTGCCAATCCGCACTAGGCCAGCGTGGTGGACTATGGCCTGTACTGTACCCTTCACACTGTGAGAGGAAACCCGAACCCAGCAGTGTAATAGTTATGGGTTGCGATGATGATGATGAATTGAAATTGAGATACGCGGACTGCACGGACGCATTCTTTATCGTGTCGTGAATATGTCGTTATAAGATAAGTTAGTTATCTGACGTTACGCTGTCGTTTTGCTTAAAAATCTGGAAATATAATGGTTATGGTTATTCATGAATGAGCACAGATAAGTTCTTTAAAATAAATATTGAAACGAGTGAGACATATTTACTGCAATAATTTTCTGAAAATAATGAAAACCATAATAATTTATTAATGCCAAGTAATTTAAGGACTCAGTAAGGTCGTAGGTTAATTAAAAAAACAGGGTAAGCTACACAGGTTACCCCTTTCATATTTACCAAGAATTCTCTGGACATTCTCCAACAATAGTGTAATGCACTAAGAATAAAATAAATGTTCTTTGAACGCAATATTCTGTTTTCGTGTCTAAAGTTTCGTGTACAAAGCTCTAATTCGCTGTAAACAAAGGTATAAATATAATTCATATAGCTTGTTTGTGAAGTCATAGCGACTTGTCAACAACTTCGTCAGATCGATAGTGCCACAGAAGATTATACTGTAGAAGGGTTAAGGAAATCTTAGTATGAGGAAATCTTTTAACTTTAGAAGTTACTTTATTTAATCATTAACTTAACTATGTAACTCCACTATGGGGACTTATAACCAAACCGACAAAATAACGTCAAGTAACTGTTTTAACGCCTCGCAATCCGACAAAGTAACGACATAATCACGACATGATAACGAATGTGCAGACCGCGTAGTAATGTTTTTAAAGATGGCAGAATGGTCGTTCACGTACCAATATCAAGCGTTTTCGTCCAAACCACACTACATACTCATAGAAACACACTACGATTAGCTGTGCCGTGGAAGTTGAAAATGTCTGCTCTAATCGAGACTCAAACTTCAGACTCTTTTCGAACCAAGCTATAAGCTAAGCTACCCTTTCGACAAATGAACTAAAGTCCGGCGTTTTCATCACATCAAAGGTTGAACACCCCTGTCAACTTACTCTATGATAATAGTGACTGAGCCTGTTTGGTCAGCGACAATGACAATACCGTCTACAACAGAGGTTCTCAAACTTATTACGTGTCCTGCGCCCCTTGAGAATTATTATTCGCTGACCACTCCTAATTACCCTAATATCTATAAACACCCACTCTATTAAAACATGTTCATAATGTATTAATGTTTTTTTGTGGGAAAGTACATTTTGTGTGTAAAGTCAACCTCTGCATAACTCCTTCAAATCATTTATTTCTTCCAAAAAGGTCTACAAAAGGACGTAATAGCCCTGTTTGAGAAAAAATGATCCAGTACGTTAAAAAAATTAAAGAAATTGACTACCTTATTAACTGACTAAATGATTACTGACTAAGCGCCACTGAATGCCGACCTCAGGAGAAAGTATTCAAACGAGATGAGTGTTTACTAAAGTTTTAATAATATAGGACGTCTTGACTCTTAGTGAATATCTACAAAAGCCATTTTAGACTTCTAGAACTCCGATACAATAGTCACAAAACTTTCAAATTACATACATACCAACCCTTGTGAATAGGGATTCGTGCTGGCAATAAAATGTGTTGATTGGTTCCCGGCTCCGAAGGTACCTACATTTCTTGAATGTTCTTACTGGCGATAATAGAATTCCGTATCACGGGACGTACGTACCTACATACGAACATGTCTTTAAGTCTCTAGAGGATTCTCCTTTGATTCGATTTGGATATTCGAAGGAAAGAAAGATAAGTAATTACTTCTCACTTTATACGTAAGGCTGCGTTCACATAAACTGATGTTGCCAGACGAAACTTTTGCAAATCTCGAACATGTAGGAAAAATCTTGGTTTTTCTCCAGATATTCATATAAAAAACATCTCTGAAAATTGTATTTGATTAAGATCAATAGGATTAGTTTTATGAAAAATATTACAGCGTCATCTATTCTATTAAGAAAATACCTATCCGCGCCATCTAAGGAAAATCTAAGGAGAACAACAAGTTTTAAATCTGAGCAAGTGTTAGTTTTCATTTATTTCCTTTAATATATTTTTAACATAGATTATGCTTAAAAAATAACTTTGTGTAATTCTATTTCATATAAACTTAAAGTAAGCCAAATTTTAAACTTGTATGTGCTTTCATTATAATTAAAATGGTATCGAAAGTCGAACCTTTTACGTATAAATAATAAAAGTACCTAATAGAAAACCCTCGTGGCCTCACACTAGGATTCCCTGTTCGTCTTGGTAACGGACGGGTCGTTAAAGTCATGATATATGTAACTGTATTACTAATTAACTAACATCCAACTTATTGTACAACATGTCAACTTAGCCCAACGACTAATTTGTTTAACATTTTAGTACTTAATAACTTAATACAGCTTTCAAATTATTTGATAAGATCTTTCACGCGTTAATTCAATTACTTAGCCAATTTTGGGTATTTCAATACCTACAAGTGGAGTGTAAAGCTATACGCTGACTGGGGAATGAGGTTGTTTGTGACGAACTCTTTCATTCGGTCATTTTGACTGGTATAATTTTAAATGTAGTTTTTATGTGTGGTTAAAGGAAGTGGATCGATATAAATATAACCTCTTATTTGGCAGACAGCGTATTTATGATAAAAAATGAAAACTGACTAATTTGTTAGAGGCGAATAAAATTTAAAATTTACGAAATTTCTCTACTACCCAAACAGTTGCCTATATCGTTTCCGAGACTTAACTATCTTTATATCAAATTTCACTATCATTAATGATTACTATTGACCGGTTTCATCCTGAAAAGATAACAGACATACAGACAAAACTACACCAGTCTTTATATTTTAGTGAGTAAATAGGCTTTTTCTGAGTGCGCATAACATTATACACTTCATCGCCACTTATCAACACGTAAGGACCGTAGACTTATTTGAAATATAAGAAAAATCGCATCAGTTCATTTTTGAATCTGTTCATTCTCGAATCCATTCACCTTCTTAATACCCCAGTCTGTATCCACACTAAATAGTCCACTCTGTCACCCGTCACGGCGGTGTACCGTGAAATACCCTGTATTTCCGAATACATTGCGTGTCGTTGTCGCTACGCCAAATGAATAACATCACGAAACTATTATTACTAGTATACCGTCGACATTATACTATTGCATTATTTGATAAATTGCTTATTGGTACGTGAATGTAACCTGCTATTACTTTCAAAACTCTATTGTTTATTAGAAACCGGCCAAGTGCGAGACAGACTCGTGCACGAAGTGCACCAAGCACGGTTCCGTACCATGATCTATAAAAGATAATGTTGTTCGTTGAAAAAAAAAACACTTTTATCGTATTGGGATCTCCCTTAATATTTTAATTTCTTTTATTTTCATTGTTGTTATAGCGGCAACGGAAATAAATAATTTGTGAAAATTTCAGCTTTCTAGCTATCACCGTTTATGAAATACAGCCTACTGGCAGACAGCGGAGGCTTCGTAATAGGGTTCCGTTTTTATCTTTCAGGTACGGACCTCTTAAAAACAGTACCATACACGATTTTCATCGTGACAAATTACATTAGCTCGTGGACATACTGGGACAATGAGTCGTAACCCAGTTATTCTCACTCCTTATTTTGAAATCTATCAAACCATTTAGGCTGTAGGGCATGCCAAAGAAATTTACATACATTACGTACTCTCGAAAAACATTAGCCTCCTTACACAGTGGGGTAATATTATTGTTAGTTCTCTTCATAGGACACTAACAAGACAGAGAAATGAAATCGACTCAAGGAAATATTATGGCGTATATTTCAAGCTCGCGTGAGTAACGGCTATCATTTCCAGGCGGAAAGATTGAAAGAATACTTTGAACTGACAGAAGTATTACGTTGCAATAACATAATTGTATTTCGAGGATAACATTGTACTTTAATGTGTATCATCGTTGTTTATTGGTATAGACCCACCAATAGTTTTTACGAGTATATACGCTATTGATGTCGTTACAGTATTTGTCCCTGAATTCTTCATAAACGGCTGAACCGATTTGCATAAATATTTTGTAGTGTATTGAAGAACCGAGTGTGGATTAGGATCACTATTAAACTCGGTTAGTTGTGCTGTCTTTGTTTACAATATGTATTTACATTTAGGAACCAACCAAACTATTCGTTATTCAAAGCGTCATAGCGAAATCCAATATTGTAAACAATCACTAAAGATACAGAGTAACCGAGATGGAATACTAAGCAATCAATCAAACTTTAAGAGTTAAAATAGGTAACTGAACAACATCTGCTCTGTCTTTTAGATATGATATTTTAATAAAGAAAGCAATTTGAGTGTTATTACATTAAAGACCAAATATTTTAATTTGGGTGTTAACATTTTTATTCTTCTTCCCTTTTTTTTGTTTCTTATTAAAAATATCCTCTCTTTTCGCTTTCTAGTAGTTGTCTGGAAAAGATCACTCATAATGATAAGACCGCCAATAGTTATTCTACTATCCTACTAATATTATCAATATGAAAGTTTGTAAAGATGTTTGGATATTGGAATGTTTGTAAGTCCTTCACCCTCTAACCGTAGAACAGATTAAGCTGAAACTTAGCACACAGATAGTTTGCATCCAGATTTAGAACATAGGATAAATTTTATCCCGATTATAGGTTCCTTTGGCATAAATCTAATATTTTTCTTAACTACTCTTCCGCCACATAACCACACCCAATACGACTAAAGTAGTTTCATGCAACAATGACTATCCTAAACCTATCAAACACGAGAATATCTAAGGCTCAGGAAATTCACTAAAGTGAGGCACCGCTCATAGGCCTTCCGTACCCATCTAATAGTATCTTATCACGCAACGAGTTTGCTTGTCCATGTATGTAGAGAAAATGGGCTTTTCAGAAAGTATATATGAGGTATACCTGCTAGGTGTAATGTTAATATAGTATTAAATGTGAGCAGTGGCTATGTTATTTAGGATCTTGAAAATAACCAGGTATTTAGATTAAATCTATACTAATAATAAATAAACCTGAAGAGTTCGTTTGTTTGAACGCGCTAATCTCAGGAACTACTGAACCGATTTGAAAAATTATTTTAGTTAAGATAGTCAATTTATTAAGCAAGGCTATAGGCTATGTAACTTCACGCTCAGATGAATAGGAGAGGAGCAGAAATATTGCGAAAACGGCAAAATTACGCGGGCACAGCCACGGGCTGTTGCTAGTTCATATTAAATTCTTTATTTTGTCTTAGGAATTAGAAGCACACTTAACGAACGTTAAAATTTAAAACTCAGTTATACATTTTTTAAGGGTTCTCAGGTTATTATAGAACCTAAAAAATTACATTTTAAAATGAATACACTGCATTTTCGCACCAGCAACACTGTAAATCGTATTGCATAAAACGCGCAATGTATTAGGTATTTATTCCACTTTATTCCCTGTCGCAGCATACGTGAAAGTTTTACGTGGTCCTGGTATAATCTTACTCAGAGGAAAAGATAGCGACAGGAACCAGCTTTAAAACTACAAAACATTATATTGTATGCATTAAGGCAGTCAAAAAGCAGACGGGTCATCTGAGGGTAAGTGATCACCGTTGTCCATGGACGTTAGCAACACCAAGGGCGACCAACGTGCTGCCGGCCAAGAAGAAAGCGATAGACCCGCTTCTTTAGAGGTTTTTATATCATTACACTACAAGAACACCAATGTAGGAAGGTCTCTTCGCAGTTCACACGTTCGTAGGATAAAATGACGTGTAAAAGTAACTGTGGACGCATGCCAATTATCGAGATGTTGTTGATGGAATCTGATTTTACATCGACCTTGGTGGTGACGAAAACTAAGTGCAGTTGCAGCCAAACAGTTCTTCAGAACATTCTTCATTATATACACGGTAGATAACGAAGAGATAAGCCATATTTCTCCGCAACTCGATCCATTCAAGACTGTATGTAAGCAGGGAACCTTTAACGAATTTTGCTAAGATTATTTTACAATGCAATAGGTACGATAATGACAAACATTTTTCCAGTCTACGGATTGTAATACAACACAAAGTGACAGACGGCCTTAGGTCTCTTGACACCCGAGTAATAGAATCACTCGACCCTAAGAAAGGAAACGGCAACAAACTTTTATAAGCATACAAATTGGAACGTCTCTGTAAGACCAATGTTTGGGATTCGGAAAAATATTTTTTTAGCGACGTATTTTTCTTCAATTATAATATTATTCTTCGGAAATTTCCCGCCAAATTAGCTACATTTCTGAGGATTTTATTTTGAGTTTTAATTAAAATGTATGTTCTAGATATCCTCTTCTTTTTTTAAATGGGGAGTGAGATGAATAAAAAAGTTCTTGTATCTTCGATAGAAATGGCAATATCGAGTGCTACTTCAATAGTACTGTATTTTTTTCCTTCTTTCCTCTAAATAAAATTCTTAATTCAAAATCTTTTTTTCTTTTTTACTCTGCAACAGTTCAATAGCAGGTTCGCTGCTGCTTTAGATCAAAACTATCAAAGAGTTTTTATAACTATAAAACTCGAAGCATAAAAAAGTATGATGACAAAACTTGTCGTGTTCAGGAAGTACCAGTATGTATACAAACTTCTACCTCTTGTATAAGTTTTATATACTTTTTTATACAAATCCCCGTAAAAAATTATACTTTTAGTTTAACTGGTTAAGCTTAATTTGCCCCTCAAACCAAAAAATATAATAGACTCAGTGTTCAGAACAAAAAACTGAAGTCATTTTTTTTCCTTTTTTTACGATCTGACGTATGTCACCGAGCTCGGTCTGCCGAGAAATGTACCGAGGAAACGCTATCATTTGTTACTAACATTGTTTTTCCCTATCTCGCTTTATTGTTCCAAAGACAGCGTCTATATTATTTTTTGGTTATTTTTTGACATGCCCGTGAGCATTCATGAGGTCGATGACCTGCTTTCAAATACAAGTAAGAAAATAGAATATTTTAAGTTTCTACTCTAAACATTAATAAGTATGAAATAAGGATCACATTTAAAATATTCCTCAGCAAAAGACGCTATGCCTGCCAAACTAAACTTTGAAAGTTTCTCAAGCACTTTATGTATGAATAATCGATAGTTACTTAGTTCAGTTTTATTGAAGGAGAGTTCATGAATAATTTCCGTAGTTAGGTCGTGCTTACATTGAGGTACAAATGGGCCCAAGTAAGGTTAGGGTGCTTGTACACTTCGACTGAACTTAATTTTTACGTTAAATCCGTCTAGTGTAAGTTGGAGTTGAAAAGACTTTTGTACCACATTTATCTTTTTACCCGACTGAGCCAGAAACAGGGTAATAATTTTCGACAGTATGTATGTAGGAATAATATAGGCTATATTTTCTTTTACTATATCATCCAACCTTCCCCAGTTTTTAAAAGTTCTGTTTGTTCTATCCATGACTACTGGTTCTATATATACGAGTATGACGTAAATCAATTGTAAGAAATCCATATCTGAGAATCTTACACATCATTCTTCTGACAATGAGACAGCAACGAGACCAGATGTAGACAGTCATGGACCATAATGTGTAATGAAAGAAAAGCAAAAATATGAATATCGACTTAATTATCTACTATCTAAAGACAAAAATGCTAAAGTATTCATTTTCCCTACTTTCACAATCAATTCTGATTGTTATCATTGTAATTGCCAGCTCCCAAGCCTATTATTTTTCAGTATAATGATATTTCAACACGAAGCAATTACAATTCTATTGCCAGTGCTGAAAATTGAAACGTAATAAGTTTGTAATTACTATTCTGTGGGTCGCAAAGGAGTTATTTAATGTTGCTGTAAAAATCCCTTTTTTAAATCTAGAGGACCCGCTATCCGTCCGTCTGTTTGTCCGTGTGCGTCCATGTGTGTCCGTTCTATCTGTCTGTCTGTCACCAGGCTGTATCTCATGAACCGCGATAGACAGTTAAAATTTTCACGAATGATAAAGGTATATTTCTGTTGCCGTTGTAACGACAAATAGTAAAAAATCAGAATTAAACGGGGCTCCCATACAACAAACGGGCTTCTTTCCTATTTTATAGATTAATTGATTTTTATAGATGGTACGGAACCCTTCGTGCGCAAGTCCGACTCGCATTTAACCGGTTTTTTTAATGAAAAGGCGACATTAAGATCCACATCGAAAACTCATAAACCTTGAACCCTCCCACAATTTCGAAGTTATTCAGTCTACTTATTCGGTTCTCTGTAACGACAGTTTCATCTTGGGCTATGCAAATGCCGGAGTGCCGGCAACTTATTTGTCAAATGGCGTAATTTACAAGATATCCTGCGGTGATAACTTTGGCTAAGTTCATGATTCTTAGGCCGACTTAGAAATTGAGCTGAAGCTATGCTATGACTAAGTAATCAAAAGTTATATCACGTTATATAAAGCTAAAGTTATAGTTTGACGATCTCGTAGCCTAGTTGGTAGTGACCCTGCTTGCGAAGCGATGGGTCCCAGGTTCGATTCCCGGCCGGGGCAGATATTTATGTAACAGATAAATGTTTGTTCTCGGCTCATCGGTGTTGGTGATGCGTTATTAGTGTTGTCCATGCAACCTGTGACACAGGGAATCCTACTGCGGGGGTATGAGTGTGTTAGCGTTTATTATTTATAATATCGTTATACATATATGGCTTAAGCTTTGGCTTATGATAGACAGAGTTAAGCAACTGGGGGTACAGTCTATCAGAAGATGGGTGATCATTGTGACGAAATTTTCTTGAGCGACATCGAAATCTTTGAGCAAGTTGATTAGCATATATACAAAAGGACAGAATAGAATTCAATAACCAAAAACGATTGGTTCGTCGATCGCCGCTGGCTATTCGAAGGAATCGTAGTAGAGAGAGCGGAAATAAGGTATCTAATTCTTAGATTTCTATACGCTTAAGTAATCGAAAATGGAAGGAAAATGAATTGGTCGAGTTTATCAAGTCGCGGAGAAGTTTAACAACACATTTATCTAAACTCACACAAAGTATTTTATCTCGTTCACACACAGTAAAGCAGTTATGCTGAACAAGTTTGACTGTACCTATCACAGAGCAATGAATGTATCTGTGTACCTATTTATCCTTCTTTTCTATATATATAAAAACTTAGCGTAGGTACCTACGTGTGTTCATCATTGAATTCCTCCTTAACGGCTGAACCAATTATAACAAACTCTTTAAACGTTTGAAGAACCGAGTATGGTTAAAAACTAGTTAATGGATGTAAAGAGTATGCATTATTTTAGTTTTTTCATCAGTTTTGTTTATTTGAAGATGTAAAAGATGTCAAATTTTTTTTTTTCAATAATTTTCTTTAGTTAATAAATTAAAGATAGTGGTATAACAACTTTGCATGTTGTTTTATAATATGCTTTAATTTATTATAGCAATACAATGTTGTTTGATTCCACTTCATAACATATTCCATACTAATGGAATATTTATTTATATTTATATTTATATCACTTTGTTGTACACCATAATAATATAGAGAAACTATTACTACTGT